>JAIFZK010000012.1:10270000-10557500 GCA_027481765.1 Tenualosa thibaudeaui | reverse complement strand
CATGGTAGGCCTAATTTGAACCCTGTCTGTAAGGTTCTCTCTAAAGTGCAGAGGCTTATTTCAATGTTATGCTCCTGAAGTCTGAGAATCTTAGCATTTGTAAAACCATGTCGAAAATAGTTTTAATGATCAAATACATCTTGAACAACCATTGGAAATACAGAATAGGTCTCACAGTAATGAAATATCTCCAAATAACGAGAATAACGATCTCGGATACCCTGGTTGTTGTGCTTTATGTTGTGTGTAGAACTTGGTTAGGCAGTCCAAACATTTGTCAGGGGCCTGACTTGACTTTGTGTACTTTTTTGAAATGCTCACATTTGTGTTGTTTTGCGTCATGCAGGCCTGGACAGTCTGGCCCGGTGCGGTGCCCTGGAGAGCCTAGTGAACGACATGGCTGATACCACTTGGGATGAGCGTCCTCAGAACCGTATCAGCGCCATCCGCTTCCTGGAGGATGACAACGACGATGATGATGATGAAAAGGTCAGTGTGCTGAACTTATTCAACATTAGTGCTGTCGTGGCACATTTATCTCTGGACAAAATCGTCTACCAAGAACTGAACACATTATAATGTGCTTTTGGAGACTGTGAGCTGAATGTCACTCATGTCAGTTGTCTTTACACCGATGTTACAACGGGGATAGGTGAATGAATGGATGGGTGGATAGATGAGAGTACATGCTGTATCTTTATGTTGAGAATGAATGAATGAATGAGTGATCAGATAGGTGCTCTATCTGAACGTCTCCTGGCGTGTTCTGAAAGGGGTGTCTTGATTGTTTTTTCTCCTGCTCCACAGGGAACCCTGATGCGTCGAGCAACGCCTCACCCTGGCGAGCTGAAGACCATGAAGAAGGCTGCCGAGAACCTCCGCAACGACATGAACGCAGCCAAAGGCCTGGACTCCAACAAAAACGAGGTCAATAACGCTGCTGACCGCGTGACCACATCTGTGTGACCTCGCTGTCCTCCTCCTGGCTGGTTCTCTCGCTCATTCGTCCCTCGCACGCCCCTCTCCTTACCTCAGCGATGTGTTTTACCTCGTGTCTCTCTCACCACTGCTCTTTGGCTACACACCAGAACTTGCCCTGCGCTCCATCGAGGGATTCTGACCCCCCCCCAACCCCCCCTCCTCACCAACCCTTCCTCATCCAGATGGACCTATCATGACCTCTCCACCCCCAACCCACAGCCCCTCCCCCTGTGCATCAGAACGGGGACTTCCATGACTGCTCCAGCCCCTTCATCTCTTTGTCCTATTTGGCTGTAGGTTATGGCCACCACGCTGCCACAGTCCATGTGCCTTCTCAAAAATGTCCACAGCAATAATCTGCACAGGTGTGCTTCTTTTTTAGTGTGTGTGTGTGTGTGTGCGCGCGCGTGTGCGTGCGTGCGTGCGTGTGTGTGTTTTAAAAATCCAGTGCTTTTAATTTTTTTTCTTTTGTAGAGAAGGTAAATAGGTAGTTGCACTATTGAAAGTCTTACCATATAATAAATGTTGAAAAATCTTAAATCTATATAAATATATATTTGTTCTATTTTTTAAGACACTGGGTGGACACTTGATTTTTTTTTTTTTTTTTTTTTTTTTACTTATTTGGGGATGGATAAAACCCAAGCTTTTTTTGGACCTACTGATTTGAAAATTATTGTATAGTTACTTGTGAATATTACTTTTATACTTTTGGCAGCTGTGACAGTGTAAATTTTAAAAAATGTACAGCAGGTTTCTCGATCAAAGACAGAATTTAACCATGTACTAAAAAGTGGGCACAGTATAATTCTTTTGAAAAGTAAAAAAAAAAAAAAAAGAAAATCCAAAAACAAATGTCTTATTTTTTAAATATCTTTGAAAGTCTTCATGGCCTCAACTCTTCTTTTCTGGATCATTATTTTTTTTGTCTGTGGACTTCTGCTTGGATGCAACAGTACACTTTTTAAGGGCTAACACAGAGCACACTGTGAAATCTCCTTTACCACACAGCTATAGAGTTGAAGGCAAGTGCAGAGGCTGTGTGACTTTCCTTTTTAATTGCGCCTCTATGTTGCTTTAGGTTTTATAATCGTAATTGACAGCAGCCGCAGTTTTTTTTTCAGATGTACTTTCTCATGTAGAACCGGTACACTAACAATCATTTTGTAACATAATAATGCACATTTTATACTTCATACTATTATTTGTATAGTTATGATTTCAAAAAATGCTGTTGCCATTAATATAAAATGCACTTTTGCAAGGGTTTCTTACACTTTATCAAAACTGCTTCTTCATATGGTACACTACAGACTTAAGATTTACTTTGTATTTTTAACTGTATGCAGGAGTGAGTTATGGATATTGTTCTTTTTTTAATGATTTAACTTTTTATTATTTTTCCAGTGATCAAGCTGCACAAAAACAATCTCAAACAGGCACATCCTTTGTGCTTAAAAACTTGGAGTTTTAACCACTGATACAATAAAATGGATTTGTAAAACCACAAATTATGATTTTGTTTCTTACTAGGAATTAGCCATAGTGCAAGTTAAGGTCAGGTAATTTTTTATTTATTTTTGTCATCTTTGTGAGAGATATAATCAAAACATCATCTCCTAGATCCATTATCATATCTCACTCTGATTTCGCTCTGCATGAGATTCTGAGAAATCCACCCCCGTCCTTTCATTAATCCCGTAGCAATTTCTGCCAGGACAAAGCTAGTGGAGATCGGAATGAACAGCATTCCGCTGGCATTACTTGGTGATCTCCAAAGGGTCTGATGAGCTGAGAGGCCATCAGATCAAGTCCTGCAACAGCAGCCGTTCAATCCATTTTGTACTGCAGCCTCAGTGTCGTGCCTTGCATGCTTGTCAGACCTTCTCTGTTGACCTTGTGTTGTGTTGTGTGTGTATGGCAGTGTCAAGTGTATTGCATAAATGATGTATGGTGAAAGCTGGGTGGTTAGGTGAGTGAGTGGCTGAGAGGGGTTTGCAGTAACTCCAAGAACTCTGTTCACTTATGCAAATGTTGATGGTAAATATGTGCACACGTTTGTATCCGCTCACCATCAACTGATATTTACTCAAATATTTTCTTATCACACACAAGAATTTAGCCTCAAATGTTGAATCTGTCTGAGGACTGTGTAATATGATATAATTATGATCATTTTAGGATTCTCCTGAAGGTCAGTGCAGATGTTCCTTTAAGTTTCAGTTTATAAAGTATGTTGTGTAGCCATTTAATTCTGACTAAAGCAGGTATGTCCACTATGGTTACCTGATGAATTTGGTCTTTGAAAAAAGTTAATTCTTGTGCTCCGAAGCACCTTAACTTTGGAAACCTGTATGCCTACTGAAGGGATGAACAAAGAGTGAGCAGACTTTTACTGACTAGTCTTAATCATCAGTGTTCTGTTTTTCAGTTGCATTCATAACCAAGACACAATAATGCAGAATGTCAAAGAGATTTTACAGTGATTAGTAATTTGTAGCTCTTGAAAGTCTTCTAGGATGCAGGCTTATATAGGTCTTACAAAGTGTCTAAAAGGTCTTCTCACTTTAGGATTATTTTAGAAAGGATATCACAGTAGTCTCTCTGATGTGTATATAGAATATGTACTTCTACTTAAGAGTTTTGAAACCTCTAAATGGTATTAGGTGAACACGGATGAATAACTTGTCAAAAACAGAAATACCAGAAATATAGCTTTAAAATGTCAATGTTAAATGTCAGTCATGTTTAACTATTTTTTTTTCTTAAAGTGTTCTCAAAATGTCATTGCAGTGAACTATAATTATAATAGATTTAGATTAAGTTCAAAGGTTTATTCTGAAGAGCTGATAGAATTTTGAAGTTTTTTTTGTCATGAACTCTCTTCAGATCTGGTTTCCTGAAAAGGTAAGTCAAATGTTTTTTTTATACTCTCTTTTGTAGTGGTGTCCCATCCTGCAACCAGAACTGCACAGTGCACATGGCTGGTGGGAATAACTGGTGTTTACTCAACCTTTATATGACTTCATGCCACCCAAATTGATTTGAAGATGATACCAAAACAAATTGTCTGATAAACATACCTCAAATAGTGGCAAATTGTTATAGAGTCGCTTTGACCTACAGTCTTGCATAGATGTACTGTAGAGGGGCAGACTAGCGAGAGCTGGTTTGCATGCTGTAGACAGTAAACCTTCTATGGATATCTGGACATAAACAGCAGAGACTGACATTATATGAAAATGTGTTTTATGCACATTTAAAACTAGAAAATAACTCAATCCAAATAGTCTGTGATGTCTGTGACGTTATTTGCTTGACAAGGGGGGGTCATGTATAACACTCAGGAGTTGTATTAGTCACCCAACTTGCCAGCCAACCTTTTGCACAAACAAATTATTACATAAGTGATATGTGTTTATACACGTCGTATAAGCAAGGTTTTCAATGTACAGAGCTTTGGCTAAGTACGAACAAAATAAACTGGTTTAGTATGTGGAATTTTCCTACTGCTGGTCCAGGCTATTAAGTGACAGTGGAGTATAATTTCTGTCACAATATTAAGGTGAGTTAGACTGCTGTACTGTATTGTGGCATGGGACAGAAACATTTTCCTTTAGATGTAATTAGCATTAATGTAAAATGTCTGGATCTAAAACCAGGCTATGTCATAGCTTTTGTTTTGTTTACTGTTCAATAGCTGTATTCTCATGCTGTTTACCAGAATGCCACCATTATAATGACCTTTAACCTTTAGCCCTTTAACCCTCTGTTTGGAGGTTATTATTTCATGGGAACACCTTAGTCTTGTGCAGTCCTGAGTTGTGGTCAGGAGGCAGTTTGTTATAATTATCAGATAATGATCAGATAATCAAATATTTAATTGGACCTTCAGACACTTCAGACTGATACAACATTCTATTGGCTGCCAATACGCTATTCTCTTACAGTTATTATGCAGCTCTTTAGTTCATTTAACATTCCAAAGTCTCAAAGGGTTAGGCCTTTTTATGGTGCTAAAGAACTTTGCAGCTTCACTGGAACAATATTCTGTAGATTACATACCACCATAGACTCACAGATTTATGTTGCTGGTTCATGGCATTACTGAGAGGTAAACAAACATGGATGTATGTAGATAGTAGACATCCATGTTGTATCCATGTAGACAGGGTCTGGTAAACATTTGGGCTGTGCTGGAATCTGCTGTGAAAAGGAACACCAAGAGACTCTAGTATGACTGGCTGTGTGCCCTGGCTTGACTGGAGCTGTTAATTTCTCACCTAGACACAACCCGGTGTGATGTGTTCTGCCTTACAGGGAGCCAGGGCTGCTAAGCCCAGTGTGAGCACTGGCAGTGGAAATGGCAGCAGCGGCGGCAGCAGTAGCAGCAGCATCGTCAGCCACACTTGGACACTCCCAAGCCTGCGCTGGGTGCCAGGCATGGCCACGGACAGAGAGCCCCCGCCCAGCAGCATCACCCTAAACCACAGCACTATCAGTGATGGCGTCAGGGGACGCAACTCCAACTCTGACAAAGACCCAGAGGAGATGACGTTCCATGCTGATGAAGTAAGGTCATGCTCTGTACAAGATTATGGTCAGGGACACTTTTATGGATAGATAAATAGAGATACCTAAATATTTATAACATTCTTTGCATGTTGATAATGAGGTTTTCTGAGCTTGCTAGTCAATGACTGAATCCCAGTAGTCCCCCAAACCCTAAGACTTGAACCTTCAAAGGCTTAACTGGCCTGAATCAGTTGATGATGAACTTCATGCCAGATATGAGATATGTCTGATGGTTCAGGGCTAAGGGCTTAGAGATGCTATTGGGATTGATTTCTAATGGGCTGATCTAGAAAAACACTGTCACAAATACTCCTTTGGGAAAAAGAAAATGACTGAGACCATCTCTCTGTCTCTCAGAACATCACTGGTCGTTTCTCTGAAATCAAGGCGTCTGGTAGGGGCCTCAGACATCACCGGGTTGAGCTCCACCAGGACAGCAGGAAGCTCCCAAGGTGCCGTGCTATGATGTCGGCCCTTTGTCACCATGGAGACGTGGCCCCAGAGCCATCCGAAGGCAGTGTGTTGTGCGAGAGGCCTACGTCAGCACCTGCCACGGCTGACAAGACTCATGCATACAACAACAAATCATTAATCTCCCAAGTGCCATTAAGAGTAAGAGGCCTGCTTGTTACTCCTCCTGCTTGCTGTCTGAAAAGAGATGTGTTTCAGGCAGGAGCTAGACACCTCTCTCAGAGGCCCCCAGCTCCTAAAAATATCTCCGGGGCCTCTAGTTGGCAGAAGCAGATGTTTAGAGGTCCACTGATGGCAGTACTGGGGTGTGTCCCAACTTAGATATAGATGTAATTCTCTTAAATGCTCACAATATGTGTAGACCGGGAGATAACTTCAAGCTACCTTGACCCCCTACATCCCAACACATGGGCCCAGCTGGGTAAAGGTGAGGGTGGTACATAAGGTTTTTTTTTAGTAATGCAGGGCTTCAAAGCTAAAAGTGATCTGATAATGGCTCATTAAGCGTTCACGGAAGCCTCCTCACAGTAGGAAACAAAGTGTAGCTATTAAAGAATCTGGGGAGGGAGCCAGGGGAGACATACACTTTTTTCTCCAGAAAAGTCTGAAAGGTCAACGACTCAGTTTGTTTGAAAGTAGTGAGGGTTCATGTTGTCTCTGTCTGAACACACATTTGCTTGTGCCTTGTCTGCACGTTGTGCGGTTTGAGCGCTCATCCCCGGCCAATCACCCTGTGTCGTCTCATCCCCCCTCCAGCTCCAGATCAAAGTTAGCGGGCAACGTGGCAGCCTGGGCATCAGCATAGCTGGAGGAAAGGGCTCCCTGCCGTACAAGGAGCATGATGAGGTCAGTCCTATTGCCCCGTCGCTCTGCATGCCTTGAACACACTCACACATGTAGTGCTCTGCTCTGCCCCAAAGACTGGGGGCTATCCAACCCATTACAATGACATTAGCATCGAGCTGGCGCCTTGCTGATATAACACCACATGCAGCTCAGTTCAGAAGATGACATCTCGCCAAGTGAATTAAGCAGGCCCGGTGGACAGACTGGCTCTGAATTTCAATAAACTGCTCTTTCAAAAAGTGATTGGCAAATAGAACCATTTTGACATTTCACCTCCCTAAACGGTTCTTCTGTTTTATTTATTTCATTATTTGTTCCATTGTATTCCATTTTCTTGTTCGTTCTTTTCACTCAGGGTATCTTCATCTCACGAGTTTCTAAAGGTGGTCCAGCAGAAAAGGCCGGGGTTCATGTTGGAGACCGAGTTTTAGAGGTGGGTGGTGGAGAATGCAATCAGTCCCTCAAAGCTTTCAAATATCAAGGTCATTCCCAAGATTTTATCAAACTGCATGCAGTTTATTGCCAGTTTAAATTAAATTATAATACAATTTAAAAAAACACCAAAGTGCTTTCAAGGAAGAAATCTGTTATGATTTCATTTGTTTTAATGTCAATCTGCTTTGTTTCTGTATTTTCCATTGTGTTGTTAGTCCCCTTTTTGCCAGTGGGGGGCATTGTGAGACAAAACCATAACCAACCTTTAGCTCTGCCCATAGCCACCATTTGACATCATCAGATTACAGCAGATATAACCAGCAAAAAAGATGTAGTTGTTTATTTCTCTAGAAAATACATTTTTCCATCAGCTTTGTTTCATAAAGTAGTTTAAAGTAGTTTAGTTTATACTCACTTGACCCTCTGAAATACTTCCTACTCTCCCTGTTGCTGTTGATCAGTGTGGCTTTGGGTCAGTGGGGTTGTTTCCTAATATGGAACCCCGTAGTTCAATGAATTGGATTTCTCCTCAGACTTGTATTACACAGCTGGGTTTAAGTGGGTCCTAGTGGTGCTTTGAGCGAATCATTTGACTCTCGTGCCGACAGGTCAATGGTCTGGACATGCAAGAGGTCACACACCACGAAGCGGTCAGCGCTCTGAGGAATGCTGGAAGCTGCATCAAGATGAAAGTGCTGAGATCGCGAGCCTCGCCACCTGAGCTGTGTGCCCCACCAGAGGACCCCGTCCCTCCCAGGGCGATGGAGCTGGGGATCAGCAGACAGCATGACACAGGGAGCAACGGAGGTTGTAGTGGTGGTGGTGGAGGCGGGGGCGGAGGTGGAAGCGGGGGTGGAGGCAGGAATCAGCACTTGTCCAGGCAGCCTAAAGCGGAGCCACAGACATCAGACTACAGCCTGAACAAGAGGATCGAGGCTGTGGTGGTGTGCAATGGGAATGGAGTGGTAAGGGACTGTTTCTCTAAGCCAGTGGGTCCTAAACTTTTAACTGTCATGTAAAACTGAGATGTTCCACATTTATGGACAGCTTACAACAGGGATTAGCATTTCTGCTACATAAACAAAGTGTGAACATTTACATACATGTATATGTGCTATGATATAGTTTCAGTGTTTTTTATTTTTCACACGTACTTTATCTCTGTACTGTGAGGGCTACACCTTGGATTGATCCAAGTATCCCCAGGAATACTCATATATCATTTTGACAACCACTGCTCTATGCAATTCATGATGGCATGTGTTTGTGTGTGTGTGTGTGTGTGTGTATGTCTGTGTGTGTGCATGTGTGTGCGTATATGTAAGTGTGTGTCTGTGTTTCGTGTGCATCATTCAAGGCCTTTCTTTCATTCCAAATCTTCCATTCATTGTGTCTGGACACCTCATTAATGAGCGGAATAAATTAATAAATCCCTCATTAGAATTTCAATTACCTCGGACAACTGTCTTTCAGACCCGGCTGTCGGCTGAGCCAGGCCATGGACGACTAAGGAAGGACACTGAGGCCTCGCTAAAACACAATGCCTTACAGGTTGTGAAAAACACCATGACGGTAAGTGCCATCGACCATTAGCACGTCTCATGTGATGCGTCTGAAGTGAGGGGTGAGACCTGTCTCTAATGGTTCTGCCAAGCACAATTCCACATCTAGGCATCTAGTTATAAAGCACCATTTGCATGCTCTAGTTCATGTAAACTGTGTTTGATTGGGTGTGGTTGTTGTTTTGTGGTGTATGAGGTTGGCTCTTTCCGTATGCTTCCTACAGAGAGAGAGAGAGAGAGAGAGAGAAACAAATTGTTAAAGGAAATACAGGATTTTTACCTTTTGACAGTTCCAGCAATCTGTGTTGTCGGTATACATTACAGCTCACTAAAGGGGCAGTCTGCAATGTAACACGTAAAAAAATCAAATAACTAAATACATTCCATATAACACCCCAAAAGAATTGCCTACCCCTCTGTATCATTTCCCTTTTCTGATCCATGATTGGCTTGTATGACAATAAATCTCTCTTAATCTCTCTCACTCTTGCTCTCTCTCTCTCTCCCACTCTCCCTTCCTTGGTGTCTGTCCCCACCACCGCTGACATTGGTTGTGGATCCCTGACCTCCTGGCAGATACCACGGATCATCCTTACTCATCCGTCCACATCAGATGAGGACGTTGAGCCCCTCACCCCGAGTGCTGATGAAGGGGATTTGGTTGACTTTGATGACCCGGATGTACACCTGTACTCAGGCTGTTTGAGCAGCGCCTTCTATCCCCCCTGAGTCAGGGATCAGTGTGTGTGTGTGCGTGCATACCCAGAGTGGTGTGTGTGCTTGTGTATGTGTATGTATATGTGTGTGTGTCTGGGGGGGGATTTGTTGCTTCTGGGGGATGAGGAGGGGAGGGGTGTCCTACCAGCTGTTGTCTTCTGTTTTTTATACTCTCTTGTTTTGCATTTTCATATGTGGGGTTAATATGTAATGCTGCTGTTGGAGAGGTGTGTGTGTATGTGGGGGGGGGGGAGGGGGGGGGTTGTTGTCAATTAGAGGCAGATTTTTGCTCTTTGGTTAATCTTTGACTGTCAGAGCCATGTGCAATAGATGTTCAAACGAACACACACTCACACGCATATACATACACATAAACATACAAATACACACACGCATACACACATGCAGAGGCTAGCATACAACATACACATACACACACATGCAAAGGACCTGGCCCAGTATAAAATGGAGTTGGACCAGTATGATGGGCTCAACAGACTTTCCCAGAAGGACTTTCATTCATTTGTAATGAGGCTATAGCTACAAGCTAACTATGAAATGAACCCTATACTGGTGAGGAACATGGAGAGCTTATTAGTTAGGCTTACTTTCAAATGTAAACTGGTGTAACTACACTATACAACTAATGCTTAATATCAATCTAGCCTACCGTACTTCACAAAAATAAACATTCTCCTGGAAAAAGAGTGACCCGGACCACTGATTGCTTAAGCAACACTAGTCAAACACATCTAGACATCAGTTTCATTTGTTGGTATCTTGGCTTTGTATCTTTTTTCATTCTTCACAGAAAAACAGATAAGCACAACACAAAATGCATGCAGAACATATGCTAATGAGAAGCAATGTAAGCCTCTAGATGCCCATCATGGTGAGCAATGGCATGTATTTAATTCTGATCATAGTGTCTCATCTCAGACTTCACTTTCACCTGCAAATTTCAGTGACAGGTGAAGAGTACCTTCAATCACATAGATGCATGCAATAGGCCTAATGAGTTTTCTTTAATGGAAGAACTATGAACAATGAACTTTGATACAATGATCAGTGAACATGACACAGCACAGCCACAGTAGAATGTCTGATACAGCAATTTCTGATACAAATGAAACTCAGCGGAATTGGGCTTTTGTCATTTTAATCAGCAGAAGCATCCATGTTCTTCATCCCAGCCCCAAAGGTTATTGAGGCAGAGACCTTACAGAAAATCTTTTTAAACAAATGACTGATCTGCCTTGAACTAACAGACTTCCTTCACTCCACAAAGGCATCAGGCAGTACACTGTAAAACCACTGAGTATACAAGACAGTAATGTCTTTTCTATGTATTTTATACAACATGCTGTCAGATAAAAAACAAAAAACAAAAAAAACATAATTTCAGGTTTAAAGAGATTTTTAGGTTAATTTACCAGGTTCATAGTCACTTCGCTCATTTCGGAGTGAATGAAGGCTCTTCTCGGCACCCTCTATCACTTAATCGTGCAGGTACAAGCACTTGCAATTTGAAAACGCGGGTCGTGTTAAATGAAACCTAAACTGAATGAAACTGCAATTGCATTTTTTTTACCTTGTCAGTCAACACTCCACTCCAACTCCACAAAAATTATCATCACTGGTTCCTATGCTCTGGTTGGCAAACAAATCGACATGGATTGGTGCCTGGTACTGCTTTAAATTAAGCACAAAACCTTGGGCCTTTGTATGATGTCTTAATGGAGGAGCACCTCATTAAAAGGATGCTTGTCAAATGATGTGCAAACAGGGCAAATACGACAAAGTGAACAGTGCATAATGCTTCTTGCTCTGCTCAATCCTGTTTGACAGTAGCTCTAAATCATATACAAAAGCATGAAGATGTACAGTTATTCTCAAAACTTTTCTACTGAAATAATGTGGTGTATGTGCAGTGGTAACTGCTGCATGTAGGTGCAGCAAAGAACACTTTACGTGCCATGTGTTTTTTTGTTTTGTTTATATTCTGGAAATTCTCACTGTAAATATTCTTATATTTGAGTATTGTATTTCAATAAAGATTTCTCCAGATACTGGTTCAGTTATTTATAATATTCAGTAGAATTTCCAGGGTCATCTTGGAGTTTCATTAGTCTTTATGTTAGGCTTTTTTCATTAACTGTCCAATTTCAGCTCTCTTTCACAGCCATATTCAGAGGGTGTATTTTTCGTATTCAATTTTTTTTATCTCTTCCAAAAACAGAAAGCTCAAAATATTTTGTTTTTCTTTTCTAGAAAGCCTGAGAGCATGAACACATTCTCACAGCCCCTCACATTCTGTATTTATTCCCTTTAGAGAGACGCCTACTGCCCAGTGTACAAATATACATTTTACCATCATTCGTGTCTCAGTTATTAAATCCATGACCCTGGTCTTGTCTGCGCACTGTGTTCTTCTAAAGAAACTAGAAATTCAGCTGCTCTTCACACTTTTCAGCTGACACTTTTCACACTATTTTCAGGCAAAAACAAAAGAAACAGAGAACTTGAGTGGGAAGTGACCAACCTCTTGGAAATGAGATGCTGGTGATGTAGTCATAAGTAGTTGTTATACTTTTACAAAGATATGTAAATTAAGGTATGTAATGAGTACCGTTTTACTATTATTGAACACGCATTTGCTGTGACATTCAAGCACAGGTCACTATGCTGCGTGAAGCTGGCAACTGCACAGACAATTGTGTTAAATCTTATGGTCACCATTGTCCTCTCAGTTTAAACAATTGCAATAAAACTACCGAGTTATTTTGTAGAGACAGAAGGGTTTTGCATAACAATTCTGAGTAAATATCTAAACAACTGTCAGTGTAGTGTCATGCACTCTTCCATACTGAACTAAAAACAAAAAAGCCTATAGATGTTCTTACTTCCTCTCTAACACTCCCTCAGAGACATTGCATGTACAGGAATGCAACATTAGCCAAATAATGTGTGTTCAGAAGGGTATTATTGCACGAAATACCAGTATGTGGAAACACACCGTTGTCATCTTGTACGTCAGCAATGCCTTACCTTATCTACACTGAATAGACTGAAAGCTTGCCACTATCTACCTTGTTACTTTTGAGACACTGGCTGTTCTTTACAAACAGAACTGACAAAACACTATTGATTGCTAAAATGGGCACTTCACAATTTAGGTCAAGACAGACAAACACATGCACTTATTTGCTCTCCCAGTTTGTTTACTTGTCTAAATTATTAGAATACCTTTTAAATTAGCATGTTGAGCCAATTTTGAAGGGCATTACTTTAACCACATACCATACAAAAGCCCCTTACCATTTAAGGAATGCCTTGCATTCTCTGATGTCAAATTTTCTGCCTGCAAATGAATGTGCAAAGCTTTACAATTTGCATACAAGGCTGAAAGAGTCAACCCTTTCTACCAACAGCTCAAGGTTTTATCTACCAACAGCTCTCTTTCTACAAACAGCTCAAAGTTTTATGCACCATTCTTGGGACCAGGAGTATCCGTTTTGGTCTCTTACATATCAGATAGGTGATGTATCTTTTAGAATGTAGGGTAAATTTAAACTGAACAAACATGAACAACAGTAAATAAACAACACCAAGAAAGAGCCCGTTAAAATTACTCTTGTAATGACTTCACGTTGGCATTACAGAGCCAAGTCTAGGTTTTGTCATGCAGATCAAACCAGCAACGACATCTATCAAAACAATGAGGGTGTGCCACCATTGAGGAGAAAATAATTAAGATTGAGCAGCTGAATTGGCATGGTCTCTGTCTTGTTGGCTGTTGACGAAGGCTGTGTGTCGCTGCAGAGCTGTTTGCGGGGTGGGCGCAAGGGGGGAGGGCAAAGTAGGAATAGATGGAGGTAGGGGTACTGGTGGTGGTAGCCGTGTGCTGGTATATGGACAGGGACAGCTGTGGGGAAATGTGGAATGTGACATGCACTAGGGATTAACCAGCGGTCCTTCCCCCAGTCAGCTTTCCCTCACTCAGTGACTGACTGAGGAGGACTGGGGGGAAAAGGCAGGGGCAGATATGTTTGTCTTATGTGTATGTCTGTGTGTGTGTGTGAGAGAGAGAGAGAGAGAGAAAGAGAGACAGCATATGCAGAATGGAAGAGTAGTGGGTGTTTATCTTGCAGTGTAAATGATGGTGATTGTCAGGGCAAGGTAGTCATTTTGGAACTGTGGAATTCACATTCTACACTGGGAGCTTTTGTAAAAGTTCAAATGATGACTTCAGCAGGGTATCTATGCACACTCTATTTTAACATTTCACAAGTTTAAATAATGTGTTTCAGCCTTTATCGGAAATGCATATATAATTTCCACTGCATAGTCTGTATGCACTCCCTGGGGATGCTATAACTTTCATTTTTAGGTATTTCAACCTGCTGAAATAGCCTTTTAAATGAAAAACAGATGGATTCTCACAAAGATTACATGAAGTTTACCTCTAGCAGCAATGCATGATCAAACGCAAGAGCTGCTGTTTTAGTATTTAGCTTTGAGAGAGCATGTGTAGTTTAAAATCAACACAAGCTGGCATTTATGACAAACATTCATGATATAAACATGCATATCATGATATACGCAAGCATGATATAAAGCTTAGAATAAATATACATGTGGCAGTCAATAGACAAGGAACATCAAGCAGATACAACCATTTCTTGATTAAAATAGCCACAGACACAACACATACCTGCCTGAGTTACTGAAATGATCACTTCCTGCTAAAGGGATTTAAAAAAAAGAATGAAGAATGAAGAAAAGAAAAGAAAAAAGAATGTCTGACCCACCCATGTCTATTATCTACAATTGATAACTCTGTAGGTTCCAATATTCAGAGTTTAACTTGGACAGATGACAGATGATCGAGGAGGGGAATAAGTATTTTAAGAAATGTCTCCCTCGCACTTGACTGAACAAATTATACTTTGTGGATGCTTGAAATCTTAGTTATGATTTAGCTATGTAATGATGAACTAGACACATTAACTGTTGATGATAGGGCAGGAAAGAATGTAAAAAGAATGAAAAAGAATTAAAAGAACAAAAGAATTAAAAACAAACTTTGCAATTTAATGGTGTGTAAAAATTTGTGTTTATGTTTGGTGAAGCTGTCGCTTCAGGATGTAATGGCATCCAAAGCATGCACTCTCTTCCAAAGACAAAAATATGTCCTGGCATTTTTCCAACACCTCTAGATGCTTCTAGAATCAAAGCACCTCCTGTCCTCCCCAGACAGCAAGCATCAGTAAAATCTGAGACACCTCATCCACACAAAATGGCTGCCAGTACAGGGAAGCCTCTGTGCCCGTAATTGCGTTGTCATTGTTTTTATCGGTGCCATGTAGGCTGGCTTCCATCACTATGCTATTTGTGGGTCCGAGAATCTATAAATGGAAGCACCCTCTGCAGTCTGCAGCCATCACTGCTACATGTTGGATCACATCTGAAGTAGTTGAGAGCACACAAAAGTTGCTCAGTCCCATAAGGCTATAGCCCGGGGGGGATAATATAGACATGGAGCACATCAACGGCAGCCTGGAAAAGGTAAGAGAGCAGAGATTTTGTTGTAAAGGGCAAAGCCAAGAGCAGCTGACATGCTGCTATGTGAGGACAGATGGCAGATAGATGACAGGGTGGTAGGCCGTGGCCCATGACCATCACATAATCTAGTGCAGTTTTGAAGAGGGAGTGGAGGAAAGGTTAAGATTTTTGTTTTGTTTATTTTTGTTTGAGGGAAAGAAAGAGGATCTGGCAGACTAATAATTGGACTTGCTTGAGTTGACCTGAGCAAATGTCACTGTGATTCTAACATGCCATCATTTTAATTAAAATATAAATTTTCTTTTGTTATTGGATTAAACATCATTAGCTAGCATTAGTAGTCTGGAATTTATTGCTAAGTACTAAACTGAATTAATTACTCAATTAAATGTGTTTACCTAGATATAATAGCTTTGAAAATATAAAACCAGTGATAATACAAAAATACTAGCACTGGAACAGCCATTCTTTGCCCAAGCCATTTATTTAATACTTTGAAAAGTCAATAATAGATGTGCAATGTTATCCATTTGACTATGAGTGGAGACAATAATACAGAAAAATTGTCTGCATACAATTAAGACATAGATATTAATAACAGAACTGACCAACTAAGCTGACCAATCAGTTCAAACTAATTTTAGTAACGTAAAAATGTCAATGTGCCAAAGTTCCACTGGTTGCATATTGGAAGAAAATCATAAGTGAACTCGAGAAATATATATATTTATTCACATCAAAGCTTACTCTGGAGTTGTGTATATTTTCAGTCCAGGCTTGTATTTGGTTATCATTATGAGTCGGATGGAGAGACACACCCACTCCAAGCCTCAAACCTCCAAGGACCTACAATCATGCCTTGTGGGTAGAGTCATTTATTATTATTGGCCTGAGGTTTGGGAGCATCTAAGCTGCCCAAGCAATCATGACTTCAAAAACATTCAGGCAGTTAGTCAACCGTCTACACTAACACACACAGATAGACATACAAACACACACACTCACTTACTCACTCACTCTCACTGAACTCACACACACACACACACACACACACACACACACACACACACTCACACTCACTCACTCACTCACTCTCATTGAACTCAGAGAGCTCTTTAGACCTCATCTGTAAACTCTTGAAAAGGTATAGCTGAGAATCTTCAAACAGCTGCAACATTTTATGGATATACATATCTCTTAGTCTTATTTTTATCTTATACAAGTGTTATCTCTGCAGTGCTAAATGAGGTACCAGCTGAGTAAAATGCATCCATGTCGAAAATATGACATTAAGTCAAATGACATTAATTTTCAAGTTCCAAGTTCAATTTAGGCCCAGGTTGAAAATCAATGTTTTCAGACGTGGAATAGCAACACACTGGCCATCATGGGTGGTGGTAATCTGATAGGAGGACGGTATGACCTCGGCGATGTCCACAGCAGTTAAATCACCACAGACAGCTTTAACTGGGAAGGAGGAAATGGCACCTGTAACCTTTAAGCATATGTGTGTGTGTCTGTGTGTTGTTTGTTTACATCTCCTATCTCTGTAGTTACAAAAGAAACAGTGAAACCAGAGTCAACCAACTATTATTAAACTACAAATATACTAATATACAAATATACTAACTACTAGATACACAGCTTAAAGCAATATCTCTCCATTTAAAATTATTATTTTTCCAGAGGTTGCATTTGAATGGCATGTGTGGTCACTTTCATTGCATTAGTTTATTGATCAGTTGTGGTATCATAAGGATTAAGGGAGTTAAGGCTGTGGCTGGATAACAATGCCTGTGCCGACTGGCTGCTTACTGGTCTTCACGTCCCTCTAAGGTCCTTGCTGATTATCGCTCTCCATGCCACCTGTCAAAGAAAATAATACATTTCACAATCCAAAATAGTTTCTGTCCATGAAACATAATGGAGGCCAGAGGGTTGTTTTCTTTCTTTTTCTTCCCCCAGCCACCCCCAATCTAAACAAGGCAGCTGTGCAAGAAATCAGTTGCACCAGACCATGTGAAGTGCCAGTACTGTTCTGAAAAGGGTAACAAACAAGTCTCACCTCCCAGCAGTAATCATTTAAAACGAGAGATTGTGTCACAGTCCACACTCAAGACCGAGCAGCACTGAACACCTAACATGATCCCCATGATAATTACCACTCATAAGAATAGGCAGAGAGCCAGTATAGCATTGCCTCCAGTTCTCCCTCATTCTGATACGCTCATATCAACAAGTAGCCTATTCATGGCTACTGTTTGCTTACTTCCCTGCCACCCATGATGTGTCCCTGAGCAGTCTTACAGTTTGTTCTGCTTGCTTGCTTCCCGTTTGTCTATTTTTATCATGCCCACAAGCTCCATGGCATACCATAAGGGCTAAAGGTTAAGGCTCAACTACTGGTTATAGTCAATAGGACACAAATCAGACACACGATTCTTTCGAATAGCAGTATTTTACTCACAGTTTGATGGATGGCTGAGATGTGTACAGATGCCAATCATAGCAAAATGTAATCTTGTGTGGTTGCATTTTTGTTTTTTTTAAATGTCTTTTAACATGAGTATTCTCTCAAACTCATCTGATCTCATCATCTCATCTGATAGATTTTTGAACATAAAATTGACAGAGACAATATCATCATGTATGTGCTGTGTAGATCACATACAATATATTATCACTAGGCTGACCACTGATTGGCCAGACTAAGAAAAGGAGGAAACTTGTGTCTAAAAGTGAGGACAAAAGGTCAAAAGTGAGGACACTCCTAATATTTATATATATATTTATATTTATAATATTTATATTTTCCAGTGCAAAATTGCAGTTTTGGAGGAAAAGCTTGCAATTTGTATGAATAACAGCCTATTTTGGAGATCAATATTGTTTAGTCTACAACTATGGTGCACTTTGCAGAAATGCACAAACAAATAAACAAACAAACAAATAAAATGTAGGCTAAGACAAAGCAAGGCTATTTGCATATTTGTTGTCTGATAATTGATATTAGGCCATTAACAACTAGACTTTCTGTGACTGGAAATGTAGTTGTCTAATATACCTTAACATAGTTGGTGCTATGTCCTGACTGATTGGATCACTGTAATGTGGGAATAAAGCACTTTGCAGACATCATTTCACGTTTTAGCATTCCCCCTAGAAAACAGACTGCGAACACTGACCGCGGAGAACACATTGTTCTCAATACCGCTACTTATAAAGATTGTTGCTGTTGTATGAAGCAATTGTCAGAAATCTGGACAAACACCCAAAAATTATGACGATATTTCTTCGTCCAAATAGAGGGATTGAAAGCCGAACAGACGGCCACCCTACATTGCAAAAAATGCCTTTACAAAAATAAGAAAAAATCTTCTCTTTTTGGGAAAATGTACTTATTTCAAGTCAAACTATGTGCCAGTGCAGCAGGAAATTTGCACGAAGATTTCTTGAAACAAGAAAAAATACAGAGAGAAGGAGAGAGATTTAAGAAGATATTGCTATATATCAGGTTTCCACAGGCCACACATTTCGTCCACTTTTCATGAAAGCTGGCACATGTCATAAAAGCTACCTATTGCCACTCAAAGTCTGAGTCAGTCACAAAACATCATATGAGATCATATCATGGAAAATCTGTGATTGTGACAGAAGTGAAAGATATTTTTATTTGAAATTACCAATAGTGATTATCTTAATGAGTTAGGTTTGAATATAGGCTAGCTTGATAGCCTATATTGATAGCTTGATATAGGCTAGCTAGATAAAAATACAAGTAAAATTACCTTTAATGTCTGTCTGACAACTGGTCAGAATAGTTTTAAGTAACATTACTTAAAAAAATTGTTCAGGATAAAATATACTGAAACAAGCCAAACAATGAGCCAAACAATTTTGCCTCAACAAGTAGATGAATCTCAGAATTAGTATAACAAGAAAATATTCTGAATTCTGGGGAATCACAGTAGTAAAGATTTTCATTTTTGTTGTGTAATTAGCACATATACTGTATGAGGACTACATTGATAAAGTCATCACACAAGACATGCCATTGACCCAGATGACTCATACTTACTCAGATGACTCATATCTCCACAAATATCAGTATTCCTACACGGTTCACTCCTATGATCCCCATTGATTACTAATATCATGTTTTATTAAAGTGAGGGTTTTCTTGCATGAATCTATCACCAAGGTCAAAGCCAGTCTTTGTCTTTCACAGAAAGCTACTTTGTCTGCTTACTGCAAACGGTCAGTTATTTTAATGTTAAACTCTGTGCTGAGAACTGCTAATGCTGCACTGTTTATCTAGGTTGCCTTTTGTTTAGTTTGTTTTCATTCATGTACAGTGTTTCACCTTCACCTTTCACCAGCGTGGATATGGCTAAGGCTGGAGATGAAGAGGTACTTGGTTAGTACCTGTCCACCTCTAGCCCCTCTTATCCTCCCGCTGGCTTCTGAGCCCTCCTTTGAGATTACTGCAGTGGGGTGCAGGGATTAGGGGATGGGCTCTTCTCCACTGTCCTTAATTAAGACATAGGCCTACGTTCTCTGTGGCTGTGTATTAGCGTGACTGAATTTAATCTCCCATGCAATGGCAAGGTTTAATGGGAGAATTAAATGATTCAAGGTCTTTTCTTTTTTTAGGAAACTCTTATTCTAGCCACTGGGGTTTCACAGTAGGGCCACTCTGGGTAGCATAATTAATGTTCAAAATCCATTATGCTTCAAATTTCTGTCAGCAGTTATGTGTGGGTGGGAACACTATTCATTTTTGCCAGGTGATGTCAGACAAACATTTTTCCTTGAGAATGACATCAATTTTCTCATCCAGTCATTTCTTATGAAAAATCAGACGATCATAAATGCGAGTATATTTTTAATTCTTTTGTGACTTTATGCCTCTCATACATCATTACATACATGATGTCTCACATAATATACTGAGGAAGTCATTTTATCTGACAAGACGAATTTATACACAAGTGATATGCATTACTCTAGCAAATGTGGTGATATTCACCCTCCTTGGCCGAGGCACAGCTGACAAAAGTTAATTGTCAGCTCTTGAAATGTGAACAGGAAAGTTCTGCTGTCTCCCTCCTACGTATTCATGGACACTGAATAGAGCCACTGTTCCAGAACATTCCATTTAACATACAGCAACCTCTTAGTGAAGTGGGATACCAGACCAAATTATGCACATGAGTTTAGTTCAGTATTAGAGTTGAAACTTGCTCACAAGGTAATGTGTCAGGCTGCATCTGATGACTTCCTGAAGTGCTGTACTGAAATCTACAAGACCGATTCTAATTAAGGTACTTGCTCTTCTGTTTTGAAAGCCTTGTGATGTCAAAGAGAATGAAAATTTCAATTATCATTTTAGTCACAGTTATGCTGGCAATATATCACTCTCACACATTCTCAAGGTTGACATGAATGATATGCTACCTCTAATTAATTGAAGGTAAAATGCCAATATAGTATTTGTGTTCAGGATGGTGATGCTCATTATATAATAGATTAAATACACCATCAATTTGCAGTTCAAATTGATGGTAACATATGTAATGTAATGGAACAGACAGTAATCTGAAACTATGTCTGGAAACTAACACAACAGATAAGTGCTAGAAAGCACCTTAACACATGTGGGTCAGATCCATTCATCAGTCAGGTTCAGTCTGCAAACTATTTTTTTCTTGAACGGCAAACATTGAGCAAGTTATTATTATATTATATTATATTATATTATATTATATTATATTATATTATATTATATTATATTATATTATATTATATTATATTATATTATATTATATTATATTATATTATATTATATTATATTTTCCCTGTGGTAGAGAACAACAGCTGTCTCGGCAAACTTCACCCCTTTCACCTTTGTGCCAATTCTGACAAAGCTTCCAAAGAAGAGCACAATTATAAATGTTGGGAGAAAATTGCTGTCATCATTTCACCAAAATCAGGTATGAAAGCTATTGTATTTATGTTTTTAGCTTTGTGTATCATCTAGCCCTGTGTTACTGGTCCTTTATTTGTAAGGTTGCACCAATCATATTCCCTTTTTCAAAGGCCGTGTTCACAAGTCAATAATTGAAAAGTATATTTTTACATATAAGACCTTCACAATGATTTATTTAAATATTTAATAGCAAAAAGAGAAATGGGACAAAAAAGCACGTCATGTCATAACAAAAGGAAACAAAAGAAAGCAAAAGTTCTCACCAAGCAGTTATTCTGGGTTTTGAGAACATTTAAAAGCCAGCTGTGTCCTTTAAAAATTATACATTATGTTGAAGAAAAACATTTTGACTTTTTCCTCCTGAAACAAGTTTTGATATATGTATGATAGTGTGTCTTTTCACCTCGATTTTACCCAGAATTTTGATTTGATAACCTTGACAGTCTCGTATGTGTACTTTCATTTAGTATTCTCATTCACTCACAAAAACATATCCCAACAAAAATTTGTGTCTTTCCTAGTCCGTCTTTGATCCCAACTTAAATGAGGAAGGCCCATTCCTGTGATCTCTATTGTGGAGGCCTGTGTGTGTGGAGTTCGATTCAGGCATGGCGTCCTGGTGTCTCTTGAGGTTGCAGTGTGTTCACTGCCGCTGTAAATTACCCAGTTCCCTCAAACGCTCAGTGAGGGGATAGCCGACCTCATACCCCGATTTTGCTACCACTCCTACTCCCTCCGCTGGGTGAAAGGCATCTGCTCTGCCAGAGCTCTTACACAACCTCAAACCGAGTCATGTGTGGAGGCATGTGCAACAACATGTGGGACAGATTCTCTGAAGGAGGGATGTGCTAGTTGGCTGCAGAGGACACACAAACACACACACATATGCAAGCACATATGCTAACACACACAAAAGTCACACTCTCTACTAAAACTCAGAGGGAGCTTTTTGCACGGAGCTAAATAGTTGATCAAATATTGACAGATCTTTTCGACTTTTTTTCCACCCCTTCTCAGAGTTTAGCAGAACCCATCAAAGACACATCGGATGAGAATACCATGGACGGGGGTGTCTACAAGGCAGAGTTTGTATACATAAGAGACCCAGAGGAAAATGAGCCAGTGAACATCCCCCAAGAGACAACAAATGTGAAAAAGGTGAGTTTTTAACCGATAAAGAGTAACTTCTCAACATTATTGATATTATATGATATTACAGAGTTGTGGTTAGTGTTTTTGGGGAGTGGTGTACTTTGGTGCACAGCTGGCTTCCCACTACACTGTGAAGGCAAGAAGGGGAAAAACTAATGGACATCAGACTTCAGAACTACGACCAGTGATCAGCTGAGATGTTGAGAGACACAGCAGGATAGTTGCTGGGGTATGTTGACAGGGTGTTGAAAGTGAGAGATCAGGAGTGTGAAACTCAACTGGCAAAAGCTCCCCCTTTTTTCCTCCAGGAAAGAACTCCCACCTCTCTGAGATTCACATTAGTACCAGAACATTCTGTCTGTGTCTGATAAAGACTTCCTTCATATTGTGAACTATGCATGTAAAATTTAGCTAGGGATGCACTGGGCTACTATATAGAATATAGTTGCAACAAAGCAAAATATTATGTGCTCTTTACTGTTAGGAAAGTTATGATTGCTGCATTTTTTGACCTGTTTTGTCTGTTCGGCCCGTTTCTTTACCCTGTAAAAAAGTTTTTATTTGACAGGCATAATACATTTGGAATGACTGAGATTCCCTCCCTGCCTTGGAAAATGTGCTGAGGTGATCTCATGTCTATCTCATATTTCTTCTCAGCTGAAGGCGAAGTCTGACGATCTGATTGCTCAAACCCCACCCTCGCCCCCACCCTCGCCCTCTACCCCTGTTCCCGCTCTAAGCCAGAGCTCAGTCTGCTACTCCAGTGACTCCAGCCCTGCGCCCTACCGTGCCACCATGGAAACGGAATCTCACAAACACGAGGGCTTTTACTCTCGACACGAGTGTCACAGCACGACACCAGGCACCAGCAGGGAGCTCTATTTTAATCATGATTCAGAGCCGGATCGGGACGAGCAGTTGAGTCCTGCCACTTCCGTCGACTTGCTCACCTCCCTGGTGTCATCATCACGGGAGTCTATTCTATCGGAGGGCTGGGACAGGGATAGAAGTTGTGTGGCCTCCCCAGCGCCATCGTCCTTCAGTCGCACCTGGTCGCCATGCTCGTCTGTCCGCTCGGGTGCCTTCTCGCCGTCTGTGGTGCGAGTCACGCGCCACTCCCTGGCTCCTGGCGCCACTTTGGCACAGATGACATCCGGTGGCAACACAAGTTGCTCTTCCTCACGGGCGACCAGCCGGGGGGCCTCACCGTGCCCGTCCATGTCACCGCACGTGCGACACCGGCCGCCCCCCACGCAGCTCTCTCTGCTCACGGCCATCCTGCGCAAGGGCCGGCTGCCCGTGCTCTCAGCTGCCGCCCAGAGGCCCTATTCGCCATGTTGGCCCATCAGCCCTGTCCACATGTCCTCCTGTCCAGCCTGCAGGGCTGCTGCACGGGTCGGCCCAATGGTATCCAGGGGGGTCAAACCACAGGACTCAGACTCAGACGCACACCCCTCACAGGAGCAGAGCTCGCCAGGCATTTCCCAGATGGAAGGAGTCGATGGCACTCAAAAATCCATTTTCCAGTCTGAGCCCTTGAAGAGTTACAACTTTAGGTGTGACAGCACGAAATCAAGGCCGTCGTCAGCTCCTGTGTTGAGGACCATCATGTCAGAGAAATCCCCCAGTGATCGCCCACGTCACGTCCTCAAGCCAGTCAATGCAGAGATCTGTGTGTCCCCGGCCCCAAACCCACAGCTGTATACGTCCGTCTCTCGACTCTCCTGGTCACCCAAACCAATCTATGCCTCGTGCTGCATCTCAGAGGGCCCAGGCATCATATTTGGACCAAGAGGTACTTGCTCCACTCAGTCAGAAAACACTCAACCAACCTCTGGCACAGAAAACGGCAGCAACACCACGCAGCCTCCCTCAGATAAGCCCTCAGCAGCAGCATTCCACGCTAACAGGCTGTCTCCACTTCCAAGAAGCCCCCAGCTCTCCTTCCCACAATGCACACCCACCCTGACCCCTACCCCCACCCTCACCCCGATCTCCTGCTCTGTGTCACCCACCCCCTACCTTTCACCTTCCACCCCGGACCGCTTCACTATGTCCCCCTCCCCGCTGACTCTGAGTCGCGACCTCAGCCCATCACCCTCCTTCCCTCCTTCCTCGACGCCCTCGCCCACCCCCAAGGGCCGTGTGTCAGTCTCAGCTGACAGGGAGGATAAAAAAAGCCAGGTACCTTGCATGCTGGCATGGGAATTGATTGCACGCCACCTGCATGCCTTCGTTCCACCAGCAGCGTTGAGACGAGGGGAGAGTGGAGAGGGGGAGGGTGTGCGTGATTGTGAGTGTGGGGGGGCAGCATTCAGAACTCATTCCAAGGGCTGAGTGACACTTATGGGATTAGCTGCCAGGCTCCATACTGCTAAGAGCAATGCCATGCCTTCCACTCAGGCATGCATTTTTGCACTTTTACTTATAATACTCATAAATGTTCACCTTCTACTTTTTTTTTTTTACAAGAGTGTTTGTATGCATTAGTTTGATGGATAGATCTCAGGTGACATTAACACTTCCACTCATTGATTTATTTACTTCCACTAAAATGATCCACAGGTGCTCAGCTGAACAGAGCACCCAGCATGTTTTTTTTACGGTTACAAATATCTCAAGTCTCCCTGGGGCAGTCACACACACACAAAAAAAAAACAGAACAAAAATTAAGCATGAATGATACTTCCTTCTCATCTGTATCTTTTTGACGCCATCTGTGTCTTTTCAGCCATACAAGATCAAATCGGCTTACAAAGCCCTCGCAGCAATCCCCACAAACACCCTTCTGCAAGAACAGCAGGTGAGTGTCTACCATGGAGAGGATGACCAGCACACAACTCTTTGGCTGTGCACTGACAGGCAGACCCTAGCACATGCACTTAATGGTATCATAATTATACACAATCTTGACATATTCGCTCCATGCATATTCTATCATAATTAGCCACTGGGCCTTATTACAACAATACAATCATTTTATATTTAGTTGAGAATCTGCCCACGGACAATCGGTAGTCTAATGCTGTTTTACACCATGTGGTTCTGACCTGAATTGACTTAATGCAAATGAAATTTATTTCGTCACATTTGAAAATTATGAGGTTTTTGACAGTTTCTGGGTTATCTAGGCTTAGTGAAAAGTCACTTAATATTCTGACAAGCTAAACAGCCATTCATTTAATTATGTTTTCACTCAAGATGTACACATTCACTCGCTGATAAGGATGCCGTTGGATAGGGCAGAAACTGTATTTAAAAGATATACATACCGGTAGCAAAGATCAAAACCTGTCAGGATAACATACTTAGACACTACATACTATCTATTATGACATCTTAATGAAGTAAATCAAAGATCTGTTGACAAATCAGACGTGTGCCTCTCCAATCATCAACCAGATTAAACTTCCCTCTTTCCTCCCTCACTCCTTCCTCCTCATTTTGTATGAGTAAAAAACTCAGACAAAGAACAGAACTTTGATCTATTTTGCAATGCTCTGTTGCTTCGCAGTATGCCATTCAACTTTAACCTTGCTTTTAACAGGCAATTGATAATGAAGTTGAAAAGAAAGAGAATTCAGTGGACCCGGCAGAGATGTTTGCAATGGAGGAGGCTCGAGCCGAGGTATGGTTAGAGTTATAATTGTCCAGCACAGAGTGAAGGTTAATGATCCGTTGTCCATTACTGCAGTGTATAACACGTGTGCTAAGTGCCTGTTGTTCTGTTGGGGGCAGATGTGCTCACCTGCCCAGCTGAGGGCTCAGTCCGAGGAGCTGTATGCCGCTATCGACGAAGTCCTGGAGAGCCCAATCTCTTTTGTGAGTTTTGTGAATTTGTTTCTCTCTTCCCTTATTATTCTTTCTCTCTTTGATCACGTTACATATGCAGATGGTATTAAAGATTCCCTTTGATTTAACAATAACTACGTTTTTCTCCAGAGGCACCCCCTCCTCTCGCCCTCGCCTACAATGCGCTGGGAAGAAACTGACTCGGCGAAGGTATACAATTATTGTGTGTCTGATGGCTGGCACCGGTAATAATCTCATCATATGTCATAAGAGTGCTGTTATTAGCAATGCAGGCATCTCCACACACCCCACCCCCTCTCCCATCCCCCACCCCATTGAAATTATATTTGCACCAATGCCTTGGTCACCCTACAGAATTATCTGTGGTTAAATGAACCATAACTAATGTTTTGCATAGTTGTAGTTAAGTGCTTGGCTGCTAGAATTACATACAGTAGGTGTAGGTCTACTTGTGATGTTAAGACCTGCAGTAGTTCACCCAGCATAGTCTTCTCCAGCCTCGCTTGTCACTCAGCCTGAGCAATGACACAAACCCAAAGTGCAACAGCAGCCAACCAGATAATAATTGCTCAACTGACAGCTCAGTGCTCCAGCACTGTGCAACTGCACACAACACAATCCTCAGATACAGGATGGTCTGACAGGGGAATCGCTCGTGTAGGCTACTGCAACTACTGCAGCACTAGACTCCTGGTGTTCAGCAGATGGGTGACAGGAAGAACAACCATTTTCTTTTACCATTCTATTATATTGTGTAAAATCAAATTGTATATTCACTACATTACAGGTTACTGTGTAGCACAGTTTTTTATTGCTGTATGCAGAGCCTACATAATTGCAAATGTACATACTGCATAAAAAGGTCCCCTTTCTTCTTCTTGTTTTGTCATACTCAAACACCATGTATGCTTACGTTTTGCTTGTGTAGAAGTACACACCAAGATCCTCGCCAAGAACATCAGGGCGGGAAACAAAATATGTGAGTAATTATGATTTGTCTTTTAATTATAGTGATTCTGCTGTGTTTTGCCTCTAGGCAGGGTCTATAGGAATGCTGTACCCCTCCCTTGCCAAGAACCGTTTTCTTTCCACAGACCTCAGTATCATACCTTATTGTTTCCTGGTTGACAGTGTTGATGGCATTAATCTTAAAAAATATATAATAAAGAGATTATTATTAAAGAACTGGTAATATTCACATTGGCATTACTTTGAATATGAATATGACACTGTCTTTTTACTCTATGTCTATTAGTTTAAGTGGTGTGTCACAGTACAGGAAACTTACTTACAGAAACCAAAACCACACATCTAACGTTCCTTTGAAGTGAACTACTTTTAAAAAACCACAGAGGCGGTTTGGGCTCTTCTCACAGGCACTGCCTGACTTAGCACTGTAACAGTGTTTACACTTTGTCCTCATTTTTATTCAAGATCTTAGCTGTCTCAGCTCTTTCCCTGTGTCACTGAATTAGACAAACAAAGAACTAAAGGTAACACTTTATTTGGAGGCATCTACATAAGAATGACATGAGCCTGTAATAAACATGACATGACACATATCATGAACATTAATGACACTTTTTTAATGTTTATGACTCTTGTCAGTAAGTGTCATTCGGTTTTCGTAATGTAAAGTTGACACTGTTTGGGGTGCAGACATTATAAAAACTGAATGATACCTAATGACAACAGTCATTAACATATGAATTCATGTTCATGAGACGTGTCATGCCATGTTAATGACAGGCTCATGTCACTCTTATGTAGACCCCTCCAAATAAAGTGTTTCCAAACTAAACAATGAACAAATGTTAATTTACATGACCCTAATGTAAATGTTAATTTACATTTCATTACATACAGTGATACAGGCTGTATGACCTCCACAGTACTGCAAAGGATTTTACGATTTCAGTATGCATGTGAGAGGTTATAGGTAGTTTCATGATCAGGGTGGTGAAAAATCTAAGCACTTACCTTGATTGTAAACGTTTGTTTTCAAGAATAATACACTTTTGAACTATATCAGGAAAATTGTGAGAAAGCATTATGTGTGTGACTATATGCAAATACGACTATGGTTCTTGTTCTGTAGGCAACCTACCATTTGCAATCAGCTGGCCCTGTAGAACAGCATGTGGTGGGTATAAATTTATGGACTTTCTATTCTCTGAGGCAGGACAAACAGGACACAACAGATGTAAAATTTCTGTCATACCTTTTGTAGTCCAAAACATCTTTTACATTTTTAGATTGTAATGTTTTTGTGTACAGAAATAATCATAGCATAGGCTGATCACTGAATTGCAGCACCTATTTGAAACATTAACAAGTTGGTTCTCAAATCCAATTTCTCTCTGATGTTGGAATCATCCCAGACAAAGCCTGGAGTGATCCGTCCCACCTCTGTTACCTCGAGGTTACCCACTGACAATGAGGAGGAGGAATACATCCCAAACCCTTTCAAAATGTATCAAGATGATCCTCCTTGGACTAACCCAAATAAGGTGAGCCTCGCTGTATACTTATCTGTGTCAGTGGCACCATGATGCTATCCTACTACTGTTCACACATTTTCAATTTAGAGGAGCAACCTGGAATGTTCGGAAAAACGTACAAATTTCCCCAAAGCTCTAATAAGATAAAAAAGTTGGATTTCCTGAACAACACTGCTAAAGCTTAAGATAGACGAGTTTTTCATTTATTTTGGCTTAGCAGGCCTGAGGGTATGCTGCAGTCACCGTGATGTCTGTTTCCAGTCCCCAAAGGAAACAGCAGGAACTTCCAGCACACATACTCAAATGTCATTGAGCAATATTGGTGTCTCACTTGGGCCTGCAGAGACTCCCATGAGACACAGAGGAGATAAGATTCCAATCTTCACACACACACACACACACACGCACGCACAAGCACACACACGCACACACACACACACATAAACACACACACACACACACACACACACACACACACACACACTCACACACACACACATACACATACACACACATAAACACACACACACACACACACACACACGGCACCGGTTTGCTGTTGCAATGACTGAAAATCTACATGACTTACCGGTAACTTGAGAGAAAACAGAAAATCATAATGGACTCAGATATTGGGGGTCCTCTAGGTCAGTGATCCCCAACCAGTGGTGTGCGAGCACACTGCAGGGGGTACGTAGAAATAATTAATAATAATTTATTGCCAAGATGATAAATAAATAGTAATTTCATATAAAGCCTAAAATGGTATGTGTGCGCTACAACCAGTTTCCCTGTGGAAACAATAACCTGTGGCACTCCACCACAGTTGTGTTACTTTCTGCTTTTGGAGAATCATCAACACATATGAGTGAGGGGGTACTCATGGTATGACAAAAAGGCTCAGGGGGTACACAAGACAAAAAGGTTGGGAAACACTGCTCTAGGCCAAATACTGCAGGCTTTCCAGATACTGTGCTGAATGAAAAGAAATGTAAAGAAGTCTTATTGACCAAGTGTACTTATACACACACAAGGAATTCAATCTCTGCATTTGTCTCAATCCCGAATTAGTGAATTACACACAGCAAAGTGAAACATGCACACACAAACACACACACACACGGTAGTTGGCTGCCTGATACAGTGGTGCCTGGAGAGCAGAGGTTAGGCATGTCTTGCTCAAGCGTGTTTCAGCTGTAGTCTGCTGGTTGGGCATTGAACCGGCAACCCTTTGGCTGAAGCACTAACCAGTAAGCCACAGCTGCCCTATTTGATGCCATTTATTGTTCAGATATCCAGGGTACAAAGGGGTCCAATAGCAGACGTGGAAAGGTGAATAATAGAGGAAGGCAGCAAGCTGACCTGAACATTTACCAATGACCAAAATTAGTCAGTGCCACTATTCAGAGCTGCTAAATGTACAGAAACAGCATTTTGCAAGCAAGGCAGAGGGGACAGATTTGAGAGATCTTACCTTGACCTGTGTCTGCTGAATGGGCTGTGGAAATACATCCCTCAGTAAAAGATATCTCTGATGTGTTATCTGGTTCCTGGGCACAGGAAGCTGACATCCAGCACACACTTTTTCCAGTTTCCATTAACATGTTAAGTGTAGGCCTATAGATGCACTCAGCTCATATACTTCTCAAGATACAGAGCCAAACGCATTTCAAGAACCACATCTCCCTGTTGTCAAAGATAGAGAAGCTGTCAGGCTTTACTTTCCAGTCAGCCTTCTGGCACTTCCCTCTAAGACAGAGACCTCTCCACCTGCATTTTCCCGGTCCCATTGTAAGAAATGTCTGTTCAATGCCCATCACCCTGTGGTCACCTTTAGTCCTTTAGGTTATAGGATACTCTCTTTCAGTGATCTGTTGAATGTCTTTTACATTGAGTTTCCTTTGCATTTTTATGCCGTTATGCTGTTCAGACAGCTGCCCCAAAACTATTAGCACTGTGCAAGTCTCGCTGACTATCAGGGTGGTTAATTTTTCCTGAATCTTAATAAAGTGTTAGAGTACACAGACATCTGAAAAGCTCAGATATCTAATGCCTCTGTACATATCAAATGGCCTCTTTATGTTTGCCTCCATGTGCCTTGACACGTCATAAAGCATGTCAGGCATTTGTTTGATGTTTGTAGCCAGCCCTATGAGAATTTCAGTAACTCTTTTAAGCATCTATGGCATTGACAAGGAGCCAAGCTCAGGCGTGCTACTCACTAGATAATTTTACTGACCACAGTGCCACATAAATTCTAATAACTTTTTCCTCAACACATCAATGCTTTCTAAAAATCTAAATCTTTACACAGTTCATCACATAGTACACCACCATTTTGCTATACTTTCTATATATACTTATTATACTTACCATTTTGCTAAAACTTAATGTTGCAAAATTGGAATTGTTGTGAGATTAAGTCTGGTTGGTTATGGCTGGTAAATATCACATCTCTGATACAACATCAAGGATCAAGGAGTCAAGCAGAGCAGACAAAAGCATTTTATAAGCAGTTGCCCACAATCAATCAACCCATAGCCCTGTTGTACATGGCTGCTGAGTACTGTAGGTAGGAATAATAATGAGACTGTTTGATGCAACGTATGATAACATAATATAATACACTTACCATTTTGCTAAAACATAAATTGGACATATTTGCAGTTTGCAAAAGCTTTACAATGACTAGCTGGTAAATATCCCTGATACTTGCACGCACAACATTACAGTACTCCCTGCCCCCTACATCTGTGCACAGACGTTGCAGCCTTGGACATTTTTTCTGTTGCAGAACTGAAAGAGCGTGTTAATAATATACTGTGACCCCATTAAGTTTCCTTGTCGTATTCTATTCAGTCACTAGTGCTTTTGCCCTGACAAGAAAACAAGAATTACAAGAAAATGTGACAGTCTTTGTAATGACAGTGTAGACCTCATACCTCAATGAGAGCAAGCTTTTAGAGAGCATCTGTGTCAGAGAAATTGCATTGTTCTGACATCCTAAACACGCTTTTACACAAGCCAAGATATTTAAGATGAGAGGGTGTGAAAGCATTGTGGTAAAAGGAATGTGATTGCTGAAAAGATACCACTGTGACATGAAAACCTACCTACCAAAGTCTTTAAGAAATGACGGGACTTTGGTCAGTTTTCTAATATATGAAAATAATAAGAAAAAAACTCAAGGATAGGAGATAAGCTGCACCTTTGTTTTATTTTACTTTATGTGTGTATATTACGGTAACAGTGGTTTTGAAGAGAATAAGAGAACACACCTCTATATCTACCTTTAGGAAATTGGAACTTTGATTTCCCCCTCAGTGTAGCCTTCACTGCAGCTTTCCACATTTGTCTGAAGTTTCCTTGAGCAAGGCACCCCCAACTGTTCCCCAGATTAAAGGCTGCCCACTGCTCTGAGAACTGTGTGTACTCGTCGTATGACCCCTGACAGGATATGTTTTGTATGCATCCATTGGCCCCTGAATGCCACAAATGCAGGATAAATTTCCTTTTGACACTATTATTATTTCACTTACTTATATTAATATAAATATTAGTGAACATACAGTTTTCCTCTTCTAGGTTGATGTGTAGCAAAGAGTAGACACTATTGAAGATCTATTGAAGGATTTCTGCAAAGTCTAACATTTTAAAATCTGAATTTAAGGCCTTAACACTCAGAGGTTCTGGGCCTTTCAGACACTTTGAGACAGTCTGCTACACCTTGACATTTTTAAGTTGCAAAAAGTGGCACATATGGTGATATTCTGGAAGACATTAGTGATAATAATTTAACAGTAAAGTGAATGTAATGAAATTAGTGCAGCTAATTAATTTATAAGTTTATAAGTTTATAAGTAATTTATAAGTTTATAAGTTTAAAAGTCTTAAATGTACTGAAATATTATGCAGTAGGTCTAAAAGTGGTCTGGATTATGAATTATTACTGCAGATGCACCACAACGGTGTATTTTAAGTATGCCTTCTATTTGAGGGAAAGTGGAAATTTTCTTTTCATGTGATGTTGTTAGTTGTAGTCAATAGCATGATTTAAAAGTATATCCTATGAACGTTTACTGGAGACACTAAATGGCAGTTAAATGACTGGTGACACTAATTATCAACAAACACAGTGGTGTGCCAACCCTAACCTGAAATATAGGTGCAGCTTTTTACTGTCAACAGAGGACTTGGTCATCCACAAAAGACGGGAATTCCATAGCCTTTTGTCGAGTGTATTTATGTGATTATTTTGGTCTGATTATTGTATTTGTTATCATAAGACATTAACAGTTACTCATCACATTTTAGGATAACACAATCACTTCTAGCACAGTGACCTGATTATGCATTACTGTGTGCTTTGTGACTGGCCTCATTATTTTCAGTGGCAATTTGTTCTCTCTCCACAAGTTTCACATGATAATTTAGCCACCCATTCACACTCAAGAGCCTATGGCCTGGTCTTGTGTGAGAGTTATAATTACCTTACCTCACTAGGAATATTCCCAATCACCATCTGATTGCAATTCATTCGTCTAATACATTCTCTGGTTTGAGATGCTATACATGCGTTTTTAATGAAGGGTCTTAATGAAGTCTCCTGTGAATCGGAGATGGACTTTCAACTCAAGATGTGTCCACTCCACTGGCCCTGCTGTGTCCCTAACAGAGCTATGATAAGTGTTTGTGTGTTGGGGGGGAGGGTCCCCCGAGATGGCAGGCTTTGATTAGGTAGATTATTAGGTGGTATAGTAAGGCTGAACAGCTCTGCCCAAATTAACTCACTGTTCACTGATTAGAGAATGAACCTGTTGTGTGGCAGATGCAATTCTTTGGTGGAGAAAGACTTTGATGATTTGTTCTGCTCATGTGGCAGGAAAGTTGTTTTGCATGCGGCATAAAAGTTGTTTGCAAGCCTTGGTTGCAAAGGCTCAGAGAATGATAATGATGCCACTTCATTATTGAGGGCTAAGCACTGGAAGAACCACTACAATTAAGGGTCTATTAAGCTAGACTCAAACTACACAATTCTCAGCTTGAAGCCCCCCTCAGGACAATCGTGTCGTTTGAGACTAGCATTAGCAACTCACAGATAGGCCTCTCACATGACTGCATCCTTGCAGCCTTATGGGAGTAAATCTGTATGGGGTCTAATAAGCTTAATTTATTTAAAATCTTTAAAGCAATGAAGTCATACGGTACAGTGAGAGAGCTTTTTCTAAAAAAAAAAAACATATGCTTTCATAATATGGTTCCACGTCATTATGGATCAATTAACAAAGACAGGTGAAGTGGCCATGTGAAGTGCATGGTGCACAGTCTTCCTAGTCTCATAACGTAGTGTGTTTTCTCAGAAGACTTTATTATTAGCCCCAAATTACATAAAGCATGTCCACTAGACCAATATTAGAACTCAAATGCTAGAAAGACAGCATGCTCAGGTTATCTTCTTTTGTCTACTGACGCAGCATATGCTTTGTCCAGTGCTGATGTCAATGGTCACAATATGGTTAGTATGCTTTTCTACAGCTAAATGACCTCCTGGACAAGTGGCTGCCAGAGATAGGTCGATGACCTTTATTCTGGGTGAAACCTCTTCTTGTTCCAGTGGCTCCACTGCATCACATAGCTGATCTACTGAGGGCTTTGTTCATACTGTATGTGTAGGCCTACAGATCCATGATAGTGTAACACGTTTTCTTGCACAGGCGTGGGTGACACTGACATATTGGCTGGAACTTTCAAAGCATTTTTCAGGGTATGTGTGTCAGCAGTTAAGACAGTCTTGGTTTCGGGGCAGTCCTACAATGCTGGTCCTGAGCTGTGTGGGGTGCTTTTCAAACTGTGGGGGGATAAGCGTGTGGTAGAACTGGGTGACATTAACAACACAACATGTTTACAGTTTTCTAGCTCACTTCAAGGGGAGCCCGAGGCAGATGGTGGGAGACCTCCGAGCACTCAGTCCTATGCCAAAAGCGTCCCCTCCGGTGGAATGAAGTTTGGCTTGTTAGCCCCCAGCCTACAGCTAACCTCAGGAGAAGGTTCCAAGACTGTCCCGTCTACGCTCACCTCACTGGCAAAGATGGAGGTGCATGAAACTGACATTTAGACCATTTTTAGTTGCTGAGAATTCTGAATGAAAAGCCATAGCCTTCCTGCATTTGATAAATGTGTTTTTACCGGAAAAAAGACAGAAAATGACAAAAGCAAATACATGTCAACTTTGCACTGATGCTGTTGAATAAGAATAAGAATAAATCATAACATCAGCTCAACCAATTATAAATAATCTGCATATTTTATTATACTGAAGGTGTTTATTTTTTCAAATAAAGTTTTGTTTACAGTAATCATTTACAGTAACATTACTAGCCCTACTTTCTAATGTTAGTGACATGTTTACAATAAATTAAAACAAAGCGACCATTAGGCACATTACATTTAACTCTAATGTGTGGACAGACTGGGTTTGTTTTTGTAAGTGCATTTTAAGATGTAGTCTACGCACTTCGCTAAAACTGAACATGAACACGGTGGGAGTAAGAAGATATTTTGATTACTGATCATGGCAGAGGTTGGACATCAGGCAATAGGCCTATAGTTTGTGTCAGGCAACAACAAACTCAGGTGACGAGAAATGAAACGTCTGTCAAAGGTTATCCAGATCTGTGACTCCCATCAGCACATAGCACAGCAACTGAATAACAGTGGTGGGGAGACATGTGCCATTGCTTACAGATGAAAACTAGATGTGTAAGATGTCAATCAAAACCTCTCTAGGGGGGCTGTCAGATTCCCCCATCAGTCAGGATGAGTGATCTGTGATGGACATATGCTACATGAGTACTATGGTGACTGCCGGCAGAGATAGACGATAAGGATCGTAACGAAATACACTGCAGGTTGACAAAGTAATGGTTGGTAAAGTAATGGTTTTCGTTTTTTTTATTTGCATAAAACCTTGACCTGAGGTCAGGGTTTGTTCCAAAACCAAGTCAACAAGAAAAACATTATTTGCATATTCAGAGGTTGACTGACAGTTATTCGTGACCTTGTTATTTTTGTAAAAAACATCAGAATTATTTACAAGGTTTCTGGGTCTGGTCTGTTTATATTCTGTTAACAAAAAAATGTCTCATGACTGCTTAAAAAGTACTGCCTGCTGACAAAACATACCAGATAGTCACAGAAAAATCAGGAAATGCTGCCACTTTGTCCAAAATTATGTTACAACAATTATCACAACAATCCCAGCCTTTGTCGCCTGCTTTGATTCACAGTTAGAATACACAGTTAGAAAATTTTCAAGGTGTACAACAGGCAATCTAGAGGGTCTGTTGTGGGGGTTCACATCTCTGCAGAGGCTCTGTGTGGCAAAAGTGTCAATTCAACAGAGAGGTATAGATTGCCCTTCACAGTGAGTACAATGTGTTTATGTGCAATAAGTCCTCTAGGATAACATCAATTAAAGCAACATATCATAGACAACGTAACATAACAACATTATCCACACAATACACAATATTACAAACAAATTTAGGTGTACAAAACAAACTTTGAACTTGGCACGGGGAGTCACAATAAAAGATGGTTCAAAGTGGAGGAAGTTGCACTAACATGCACTAACATGCATGCGAGCACTACACAGCATTAAAGATGCCAAGAAAAAATCTCCAATGCGTTTCAATCAAATACTTTGGTATAAAACACTTTAGAAAGAGACCCATGCCAAATAACTACACATTGCAACTATATTGTCATGCTCTTTATTCATGTGCTGACAGTGAATACATGATAATGTTATTGTTATCAGTGTAGCACAAAGTAAAAGCCACCTAGGCCAAGAATAGTTAAACAGCTTCAATGTTAGGAGGATGTAAGACGAAGTTCCGGTCTGCATAGATGGGAGTGTCACATAACGTCACAATATAAACTTTATCTTCTGTATCAGCCTATGAGGGTCTGACTCTTGACTGTATAAAGGGGGATTTCCCCCCCTCCCCCTTGCAAAAATAGAATATGGAACTTAACAAACGCTTGTGCCTCTCTTTTATCCTCTCTGTCTCTGAAGCATTGTTTCATTTCTACCTTTTGTTGTTTATATATTTCCAAGCATTTTGGAAAAAAAAAACATACAGTACACAAATCTGTTATCCTCATCAACTGACGTCAGGATGCAACTATACAACATAGTCAAATGTACCACAGACACTGCAGTGCTACATATGGTGTATCTGAAAAGCGTAATTGATTTATATTTTGAAACAAAGAAGCCATATAAAGGCATATTTTGTATGGGCCTACATATATTATTATACATATAGTATTGGTACCTGTGTTGAAGAGTTGTTTTAATGTCATAAGGTCAACTGATTAGAGAGCATAATAATTTATTGGCTATATTTTGGGGGAAGAGAAAGAAAAGACAAAACAAAAAGCAATGGATGTGATTGCTAGCCTAGGAATCTAGAAATACCCTAGTGGAAGCAATCACAACAATCTTTGTAGAGAATCGTTGGGTGGGCTTAGCATGATGATGACAGGGCTGTGATGGTGCAAAACAACTGGCCAAGTGGCCAAGGAACAGTGAACATTTAAATTGGCTTCACCGTTGACTTTGGATGAGTCAGATTTGGGTTTTTGAGCAGAAAAAGGTGTTTGTTTCAAAGAAGGACATATTTGCTGTTTTGCTGATTGGTCATAGTGCTATCCTATTGCGTGAAGAGGCAGTTGAAAGACAACTACTAATTCTGCCTCTAGGATTGAGCCCAGGCCATTGGTCGTGGCCAGACTATACATTTTGATGTTATAGTTTGGCTTGTCAGGCTATGTGATTGCATATTTAATGTTAAACTTTACTGTGGTCAAATGGATCTGGCGTCCGTTTCCCAACACCATAATTGCTAACAAACAACTTAGTTGTTTGGCAATGGGCAATTTCAATGTAACCAACAAAGTAGCTAACTTAGTTAGCAATTGTGGATTCAGGAAGCAGACCCCTGACCTGTTAAAAGGGGGTTCAGTGACCAAAATTAAATTTAATATTTTCTTTTTGTGAAACTAACAATTGAATTTTGCAAGAACTGAAAATATACCCATTACTAATTACACCTGTAAAAGAGGAATACGCCTGAGTACTTCTGCCAAACTCACCTCAGTTCTCTCTTGTATGGTGACCTCTCATGGGAATCACTATGGCTAATCTAAAAAAGTGTGGTCATGTTGGAACAGTGGTTATATCGCTAGACTTACAATCAGGTGACCTATGTTAAATTCCCAAACCCCACATTGCGCCACTCTGGATAGCATCTGCTAAATACATCTGTCAACTATACATTAAAAAAAAACACAACAGTGTCCTCAACAAAAAAAAAAACAAAACACTTTGCTTGTCTCTTCCTTCCTACACAATACATTCCTACACAATGTATTCTCAGCCCACAACCCACAGTCTGGTGGCTACATCTAATTAAGCCTCTCTCAAACTTGTCTCAAACAGTGGCTTCATTGCCATTTGGACCAATTTAAGTCGTGCACCTGCTTACCTACTTGCGGAGTCTCCTGCAGGCATGAACTTTGATGAGCTCCCTGGTATTTATAGCTGTGGGCAAAGCCAAGGTAGGTTTAACAGGATTAGAGGGCAGTCCAGGTGACACTCATCCACCAGCTGGTGAACTATGGGTGCCAGAGATACCGCTAAATCTCCTTAAAAGGTGAAGTGATAATTAAAGATCCAAACGCTTACTGCTAAATATTTTTTTAAGTTTTACAGCCTGTTGAGCAAAAATGACCAGACTGGACACATGGCATCATAAAAAAGGGTTTGAAATGGAAATCTTAAACCTCTATCAGGTTAAACCCATATTGCAAACCAACTGCTAGGAAAGGTGCTCACGAGCAACTTGAGTGTTCAGTCAGGTCACTTTAACTGGCACAGTTAAGTCCTTTAGGGAACAGATGGGTCATGGGCCCTTCAGACTTATGAGAGCACAACCAGCAATCATGTAGGAAAAGAACACTGCCGTGACTTTTGTGCCTCTCTTGTCCCTTTGGGCTTTATTCCCCTCAAGGTATGGTTGGACACATCAGGCATCTAGCATCAAGGAGCATTCAAAACACAGCTCCTAAAAGACAGTCCTCTTGAAAAAGCGACAAATTGGGAAATTGGGAAGCCTTGTTGTAACAAGGTGCAATGTACACCACCTAAGCAACAGACTGGATCTAACACATGTTAAATCTCATGTATCACTGTAAATACAGAACAACAGCAGACTCACAGCATTGGTTTTAGGAATCAAACCCCATGTTGCCTAGTTGTTAGTCAAGCAATGTAACTGCTGCTCCACCACGCCCGCATGTGCACACTGAAGAAGATTGGAAGCACTTCTGCTGCACGGTTTCTTGAGGGAAACATTTTAAAACATGACTGTATGCACTTCTTTCCGCCATTGACAGAAATCAGTATGCTCTTATGATTAAGTATGATTGATTGTGAACAAGTTAGCTGCCTGAAATGACACTTTTTTTGCCTGTGCTGTTTGAGTCACACTCAAATATTAGTAAATGATTATTTGTGTCATGGTCAAAAGACAGTGAATTTGACTTCTGGTAAGTGTGTTGTTTTATACTAATGAAAGTCTTTGCCTGGTGCACCACTGGTGCTTTCACTTTGTGCAAAGCATCTGGAATCCCTCAATTGGTGTACATTTCCTTCCTCGTGGGCAGACACTTTCTGTGAACTTTAAAAATATTGTGTGTGCCAGAGCCTTTTGTTCGCTGATTGCATGCCCAGCCAAAGAATTGTCGAAGGAAACCTAAGTGATTGAAGTCATCTCTGACTGTGCTGATGAAAAATGTGATACTGAGCGGAAGCAATAGGTGGCGGTAGCTTGGCTATTTGCAATGAATTACTAATAACATGCATCTGAACACATTACACACTAGTCTGACAAGCTATATCTGGCTATAACCGATAGACTGAGCTCAATCTAATGGGTGGAGTCAGCAGTTGTCCTTCAAGCAATAGGTAGTCTGATAAGTAGCCTGGTAATAAAACACTTTTTATTTTATTTTTTTGTACAGAGGGTCTGGACATTCGGGAGTGAGACTTGATTGCATCCTTGAGGTGTTTACGTTTAAAAACACTGGATCAGCCCCTGACTGATTGCTTGCCTTGACTTATAGCATTCTATCTCTGCATTCACAACGCCTCCCCTGATTGCTGATTGGACAGGTTAAAGAATAGAGCGATGTGAGCAGGTTTGGTACTACTGACACACCTACATAGCAGAACCATTTGCTACAGCTAGGGTACATCATTTTTCAATTTCTATCTACACACAGTAATCTAGAAACAATATAAATCACCACCACAAATTCTGAAGCACTACAACTGTAGAATCACTATCCACTGATTTTACTTGAAGCAGTTATACCATATTAATATAGCCTGTTCATTTTCATTCCTTAAAACACTAAGAGCTCAATGCCTTGACATTTTTGCTTAAACTTCAGTGTTTGCTGTTATAGAGAGTTACTGCTCTGAATGTACATGTACATGTGGAAAAGGAGGAACAAAACAGTTTGTTTACATTAGGAAATAGAGGGAGATTTATTCTCCCTTTCTCTTCTTTTTGTTTCCACTAAAGCTAATCTGTATGTGTCTGTTTGTATTGTATATAATCTTTGGAAATAGCTTATATATAAACTGCTTCCCTGAGTCATGTCAGTAATTAGACTCAGGTGAATTGGCACATGAGACAACAACTACATAAATATTGAATACCATTACCATTGATGGTCTTGGCAAATGTTCAGTCTCTAAAGAATAAAATGGATGGGCTGCAAGCCAATGTTTGTCAGTGACGTGAATTCAGGGATGCCTGTGTCTTGGTGATAATTTTTTGGATCTCAAGGGCTTTGGGCCTCCTGTTCTTCCTGATTGGGACTGTGAGGTGACGGCAAGATACAGGGTCTTGGAGTTAACCTTAGATGGTGCCACAACGTCACGGTAAGAGAATGCATAACCTTGCAGACATAGAACTGCTCTCCGTGTCAGTATGACATTCTGTTTCTCAACTTTTCGTCACTGTTGTTTACACCCCAAAGCTGCCAAAGCTGCCGCTTCTGTAATCTTTAATATGGTTCAACACCTCCAATCTATCTCGCCAGACAAGGTCTTGCAATCCCCCTGCAATCTGCATACAGAGTTGGTAGAGGTGTAGAGGATGCCACTCTGATGCTGTTGAACAGCCTGTAAAACCATCTGGAGAGCCCCTTCGTTAATTTTTCCTCGCTGAATTTAAACTTGATTTTTAGCACCATTGGGTGGATTTTAGATTGACAGAAAGAACATATTGTGTGAGGATCAGTGGTGTCTATTCAGACAAGCTCCACTCCTCCACTGGTTCATCCCAAGGGTGTGTTCTTTCCCCTCTCCTCTATATTCTGTATACAGCTGCAGAGGTAAATTTGAGAATAGAAAAATTGTAAGCTAATTAATTAAGTTTGCCAATGAGTCAGTCATTAGCCCACTAAAGGGGGGGGGGGCATGGTACTGGATCATGGTATAAGGAATCTTTTCTTAAACTGAATGTGTCAAAAACTAAAGAGATGGTGATTGACTTTAGGAAGTCTGCTCCTGTTCCAATGCAACAGTGATAGAGGCATCTGAGGTGGAACTGGTAGGCAATTGTAAGTATCTGGGTGCAGTGGTAGAAACAATTGGTTAAACTTCCAAGCTAATTCTGAAACTTTCCATAAGAAGGTTTAGCAATGTTTTTATTTTCTGAGAAAAACACTTTTAATGTATGTACCAAAATGATGACACTTTTTTTTTTTTAAAGGTTTTATAAAACCTTTATTTAGTCTGTAGTGTCTTTTTCCATTGTGTTATGGTTTGGCAACCTCAACCTTGCAGAGAGGAATAAGCTCAGACAGCTTGTTAGTGTAGCTGGGAAGGCCACTGGGGTCACTCAAACCCAGCTTTGTGACCTGTATGAGGCTCATGTGCGCAGGAAGGCATTGGCTATACTGGACTATACTGACCACCTCCTCTACAGGGAGTCTGTGTCACCACCCTGTCCTGTCCTGTCTGTCTCTGTTTCCTCCCGTTTCCTCCTGTCTCTGCTGTCAACCCGTTAACAAGTTTAATTGATTCCAATCACGTTCTCTCATTTCCTCGTTCCCCGCTAATCACTGATTTAGGCTTCACTTGCTTCCCACTGGCTGTTCCCGATTGTTCTCCCCAGCTGTGTCTCGTTTTTCCCTAATGTCTGATAGTATTTATTCCCCTCAGTTTCAGCCACTCCTTGTCAGAGTATCAGTGAACCAGCACGCTTCACAGCTACCGGCAAGCATTCAGATCCTGACTCCCATGCCTGTTCCTCTGTTCTTGTTTTCTTTCCTCAGTTCCAGCCCGTTCCTTGTTTCCCCGTCTTGTCTCCCACTCTTTCTGTTTTGTCTCCGTCTCCTGCATGATCACCTGCCTGTGCCGAACCCGGACCGTCCCCACCTACGCTCTGCTCTCCTGCCCTGGTTTCCGACCCGTTGCCTGCCCACGACCCACGCTCTGCTCTCCTGCCCTGGTTTCCGACCTGTTGCCTGCCCGGCTTCCTTTATTTAAGGATTATTTAATTCTTAAATAAAGACTATTTGCAACTACACGTTATCGTATTGAGGAAATGCATGAAAATCTCTTTGGTCAACTACTGCATTAATAGGGTCATATCTGTCAATTATCCTTTATTGTGTCATTACCCAGGGATCCTTTAGAGTTTGAGTAATTTCCCCCCCTGAAATACGCAGGATCCCATCGTAGCCAATTACCAGCCAAACCTAATTAACATTATTCAAGTTGACATACATACAACATCAACAAAGACCCAAGCCAGCAAACCCAACTCCACCACAAAGTAGAGTTGGTGCTCACCAACAGAGGGTCATTGGGAACCTCATTTAGCTTGTGAAATTTAATAATTTGTGCTCTCTTCAATAAAGAATCAATCTGCCTTAAGAATTGTTTCCTGTTATAAAATTCTTTTTATCACTCTTTGATGTACTTTTTGAGAGACTGTCAGAAAATGTGGTTGCATGTGAAAAGATGAATTTGTCACAGATCAGAAAGAATGCTAATAGCATCCTTCAGCTGGACTAATTAATAATGACAGTAACAACAGATGTGTCACAAAAGCAAAACAGTCTCTGTAAGGAGCACCTTTCCCCCCAGTCAGGGAGATGTTAGAGTGCCACTAAGTAACAGTTTGCCACTATTTGATGTATCTTTCTATTAAGCAATTAGTGTTTCGTATCAGTTTTGGTATGGTGAAAATGTGAGAATACCTTTGACAACAAAACATTGCTGACTTCATTGTCTACAGACACCAGTTACTCTGCTCTGGCAGTGAGAATAAGGCTTTGAGAAGTGTTTGGATGTTTTGATATGCTTTTTAGGTAGCTCCCTCAGGTTGCACCAAAACATTTTAGTGTTACTTTAATGTGCTGATTGACTACTAGGTACTGTATTTGAGATACCAGTGAGTGAAGCTCTTTCTTGTTTTTCCTTTGCCACTACCTTATCACTAAATGATTTCATTCAACTGCCTTTAGCACTAATAACACCTGAAATTTCTCAAGGTGACATAACCCAGAGCTTGTTCTCAAAATTGAACTGGGTTGGAGGTTGAAGGCAGAAGAAAAGGGTGTGAGAATCAGTGTATCAGAAGCAAGCAGATGAATCCGCACATTGCTTTAGGAGAAACGTATTTCTACAAATGTAACACTACGGGATACAGACCAGACAGGATAAACATTGAGAGGTTCAGCATTCAAATTGTTGGTTGTTGGGTGGTTCAGTGCTCAGTGTAAACTAAGGTGACCAGACCTCTGAGATGAAAATCAGGGACATTTCATTTAGCAGACACTTTTATCCAAAGCGAGTTCAATTTTTTATCAACTTATTTTATTAAGTGCACTGCTTAAGGGCACAACGGTGGCAGCTGTGATTTGAACCCACAACTTTTCAGACTGCCTGCACGCTAGCCAGGTTCCTTAACCACCATGCTATCACCTCCCCATTTTTGCCACATTTCCCTGAATTTTCCGTGGGAACCAGGGACATTCCTTTTTCTACAGTAAATATTATTAAAATAAGTAATGTTTTCTCTTCAATAATCGGGGGCAAAGTGGGTTTTCTTGTATTTTTCCAGGGAAGGACCACTAAAATCGGGGGCCGTCCCTGGAAATTGGGGTCGTCTAGTCAGTTAGGGAAGTGAAGATCGAGAAGGGACTGGGAAGCGAGACGGTGGGGTAGGGAAATCACAGCAGGCCAGACTCAATCATTGATCCATGTGAACACATGGCCGGCTTATGGTATTGGTCAGGAGTGGGCAAACATTTGGCTCAAGGGCCTGGGGACCCAGACCACAAGTAGACAAGGTGTAAAAAATGATGACTTGTATGCCAGTAGATACAATGCCTTTGCGGTAGACTTTGCCACAATAATTTGCGGAGCCTATAAACTGGCAGCTCAAGTTGAAGCAGTAGTCACCCTTTCAGACGACAAGTTAGGATAACACTTATACTGATGGTTCACGACTAATATATTTTTACAGGCAACATAAACATCTGGAAACACAAGGGTTACACAGACTAAATACTGCCAGTCAAAATACTGGAGCACAAAAACTCAAAATGTTTGCTTGAAATTACCCAGGTGCACCTGAATATTTGTACATTGAGTGCTCATGACAGAGCACAAAAATGTCCTTTGTGAGAGATGACAAATATTGATTGTCATCATAGAGAGGGCTGTTGGTTGTCAAGGGCAGGACTGCAGTGAAAGTAGACAACTTTTTAGGTGATGCGTCTCCTCCTATTAAACTGTCCCTGTCAGTAGCCTATTGAATCAGCAGTGGATTTTATTGAATGGCTCCATCAAAAATAGACCTGAATCGACATGGCGGCGGCAGAATTTGACCCTGGTGTGCAGAGTTGTTATTGAAAACAATGGAATCTAAATGGATAGATGTTGGAAGTGAGGCGCTGGTATGCTGAGGCCCTTGGGGCAAGCACCCTCTGAAGTGACCTATTGACATGGGGAAACAATTCTGCCCACCAGAGAGCCCGCTCATGCAATTATGTGTGAGAATCGGCCTCTAGAGTAAAAAAATTAAATGTCATAATCAGTGGTGAAAAGTTGATGCAAATTCTTGGAGGCTGTCTCTTGAAATGACTCAGTATTTCTCTACAGCTAGTTCAGTATGCATGCCCTCTATGTAAACACAGAGCACCTGCTTTATCACCCCAATGTGATGCCCAAACAGGTGGCCTTTTGAGGACCCCCTGGAAACACCACTGTCTTAAGGTTAGGTTCCATTATGTTATTCATGATAGCATAAAGTTAAGAATTTAAATCATTTTAAAGCAATCACCCTGTCTCAGAAGAGGTCTGGTCTTCATTCACATGTGTCAAGCACAGAGAATTCCTATCAGACAGTGGCAGCATTCAAGTGCTCACATCTGAACTCGTTGTCAGCACAAGACTCAGTGTTTTCATCAGATGTCATTAGGCTTCACAGTCTTCCAAACATCCATTAGGCTTTCAATTCTCCCGAGCCTCAGAGGAGTGAATGGTTCTGCTGTGTCCTGGCATTTTACCCTGGGGTAATAGACACCTGCCCCTTTCAGTAAGGTCCAGGAACATTCATGTGTGCCCTTAAGAGCTTGTTGTACTTCACTATTGTGTTGCATGTTCAGACCCTGCTTCAGTTTCAGGATTTAACACTGCTAAGCAGGCATACAGTTCTCCTTACCTGAATGGTGAGGTTATAAACATCATGATGTCAAACACAATGGTCACCAAAGCCTTGTATTGTTAGTCCTTGTTATGAATTAGTCAGATTATTTGGCCCAAGAGCATAGAAACACAGAAACATATTTCCATAGTCTATAGATACAGACAAAACAAATGATAGCTGTTCTGACACATTGCATTGAGTGGTGCTACAGATACTGATGAAAGTTATTTGTGGAAAAGAAGAGTTATATAAATGTATTTCATCTTCTTAGTTATAATATGTGTGTTTTTGTTGTATGCCACATACTGTATCATTATACTTTTGTATATTTGTATACAATAGTAAACAAATTTGGGGAAGAAATATATTTCCAAATCTAGCCTTTGTTGATTATGTTGTATTTTAGTTAGCTACTTGAAGTTACTTGAAGTCCATAGATACAGACAAAACAAACTGCAGGGTGTGGTGCTATACAGGCATTGATGAAAGCCATTTGTGAAACCTGTTAGTCAGAAAAAGTTATCCAGCCACTCAGCCAAGCAACGACAAAATATACTTTCTTACGTAACAAAAACCTAGGCGACCTCATGCTGTGCTTTCAATAAAAATGTCAGCATTCAAACAGAGGCGGTAACAGAATCATGGCTGCTTTGTCTGTCTCCACCTCTGATTCACATGTGATGCAACTGGTCAGAGGTGTGTAGTGACTTGCCGTATCGTGGTATGAAGGGTGACACCGCCACCCCCATGTGCTCGTTACAGTTAGTCGCATGACAGAATCGTCACTGTGATGTGATATCCTGTGGGATCAATTGAACTACCTGGCCAAACTCCAGTTTTCATAACAGGATCTTTGAAAAAAGAATGGGCTCACAGAGTGGAGATTCCAGACAGTAAACAGCTGTGGTTTCAACTGAGAACAGCAACAGGAGAGAAGTAAAAGTTCCTTATTTTAACACATTGCTATATTACTGTGCAAAACCAGGTAGCAATTCAAGGTTTAAACGAGATATCCAGTATGAATCAATCCATAGCCCTGTTGTTCAAGGCTACAGAGTGCTGTGAGTAGGAAAAGGAACGAAAAAATTTGATACAACATAGACCGAACCAGCAGCTTACACACTGAATGGGGCACAGTAACTTTTTTATTATTTATTTTTTTATTTACTTATTTTCCTATGCCCCATTCGGTTAACATCAGCAGCTGTTTGTAATTCGGTCTATGTTTTATCAAATTTTCTGGTTCTTTTTTCCTACAGTCAGCACTCAGTGACCTCAAACAACAGGGCTATTGATTGACTCACACCCAATTAAAAAAAACACTTTTACACTACTCTAGGATTATTATTCCTTATTCATTTTCACATATTAAATTATGTATTATATCAATTGCCTGGTTTCTTTGCCATGAGAAGCCATGTTGAATACAATGGCAAGTCTAAAATTTGTCTGTCTCTGTGTTGTAGACCTATTTGGTCAAAAATTGTTGGACTGAAATCCCTTAAAATCCATGGAGATCTAACAGTGGCTCACATCTACAGCATGTGCGTGCTGTGCCAAAACTGAGAAAACCCCTGTCTTTATTTGGAGCAGGTTATTACTGTGATGCCAGATGTCTGATTAGAGGCAGCTCATGCATCAGTTAGAGACCATGGATTTGGAGGTCATGCCACTCAAACCAAATCCCACTCTCATGCCCTGTGACAGACACATACAACAACTTCTCTCTGTCCTACTGTGTGAGATGGTGAGTGGTCTCTTACTAGAAGAGAAACCTCACTGGAAGAGATGGAGTGGTGAGGTGTTGTCTTGCTCAAGTAGGATCACCAGGACCATAGCATTCATGTGAGTAATTACAATGATGTTACATCATTAAATGAGTAGGACATCCCAGACATGCTATCAAAATGGACACCCCCTTGCTTTGTAACCTTATGGAAAAGCTGAGGGCCTTTTACAGCAGTCAGAAAAGTGAAGTTTATTGGAGACAGCTGTATATCTGTGCACATTGACTAGCAAGTCAGTGACCATGGCAACCAGATGACAAATCTTTCATCTACTCTGGCCCCATTTGAGAAGAGCTCTGTGAGACAAAAAATAGGCAACAGGCAAAAAAATAAAAGGTTAAAGTCATACGGTCCCCAAAGATGCAATTGGATAGCTTCTCTAAGCCATCTTAATTACCTCTTCCGTCCAGGTTGGCTATTCTGTTCTAGCATAGACAGAAGTCTGCCCTGAAGCTTACAACGATGTGTCAAAGAATTCATCATGTTGTCGTGATAGCGTAAGGAGGCACAGTTTGTTCATTTTCCTTCTTTACATCATTCTCTCTGTATGGGTATACAGTGTCTGTATATGTTTTTATTTATCTATTTGTGGGGTTGTCTCCCTTGGTTTTTCAGTGTCTTTGATTTTGTTTCTAAATCCACCTGCCTCTGGGCCATGAATCTGCCCAAGGGTTCTTTCCTGGATAAGGGAGTTTTTCCTTTCCAGAAGCAGTTCAATGTGCTTTACAAAGATAAAGGCAAAGGACAATGAATAATAGAAAATAAAAAATAAAACTAAATAAGTAAACTAAATAAATGAATGAAATATAATGGCATTAAATGAAAAAAAGAAAGTGATTGAAAATAAAACATGGGTGATAAAAAAATAAATGTTAAGTGAATGTCCCATAAAAGTAAATGTTAAGTAATGATTGAGATAGATGATAAAATAGTAGAAATAAAGTAATTAAATGAAGTAAAAGTTAAGCAATAAATGATTAAAGTTAAAAAAAGGTACAGTAGTTAGCAAAAAGCATCTAAGAACAGCTTAGTTGTGTAGACTTGAAACAGTTGGAGCCTTTTCTCTGGGAGTTGGTTCCATAGTTGAACTACATAGCAGCTAAAGGCTGCTTCACTTTCTTCTAACGACAGGTTTTACCAGCACTTTTTGCTGTGATCTGAGAGATCTATTAGGGTTATATTGCTGAAACATATCAGAAAGGTAATTAGGCCCTGTCCCATTTAGAGACTTGTACACTAGCAGCAGTGCTTTAAAGTAAATTCTATATCTTACTGGGAGCCAGTGAAGGGATCTTAGAATTGGAGGTATGTGCTCTGTTCTTTTTGTTCAGCTCATCACTTTATCCTGCCCCTTTCCTACCCCCCCAAACACACATTTAGACACAAAATACACTGACAAACACATTCACTTTCACAGCATTTTTTATACACAGTAACTATATGCATGTGACAATAAACTTTCCTTGTATCCTTGTCACTCTGTGAGTGTACATTTTAACCATCTGTTGATTGTTTAAACAAAGGCTGGCAATTTACAGTTTTATTACAGTGGGAAATGAGGACAGATAGATCTTTTATTGCTATAAGCCAAGGTTATATTTTTTTGGTTAGTCTGCTGTTAGTCAATTTTATGGAAAACTGCAGTGTCCTTTTTTATTAAATATTGTGAAAAAGTGTACCTGTGGCTCAGGAGGACTCCCAAAATCCTCGTAGTTTCACCCATAACCTTTCTTTAAAAAGTAGACAGACAGGTAGACAGATGTCCTACTACTAACAGACAGATGTTTTCTCTCAATGTTTGACCTAAGATCATTGAATACTGACCAAGATACAGCAACATAATATGTTACAATGGGAGCAAACGTGAATAGTTCCAGTCTGCATAAGTGGGAGTGCCACATATCATCACAATGTAAACTTTTCAGTGATCTTCTGTATCGGCGTATGGGGGCTTGACTGCATAAAGAGTGATTTCCCCTCCTCCCTCTTGTGAAAATAGAACACGGAACTTAGTGAACGTTTGTGCCTCTCGCTCCGCTTTTACCCTCTCTAGTTCGACTGATAAGAGGAGTGGCTTCTTCTTTTCACTACCTAGTCAGAAGGTGAGGTACAAACACGTCTATGACGCTTTGTCAGGCTCAACCAGCACCTCCAGAAATTAAAGGATCACCGCAGGGTCACGCAGGAAGGAGTCTCAACCATAGGATGTACAAAGTACAAATGAAGAGGAGCAGAGAGAGAGAGAGTAAGAAAGTGAGAGAGAGAGTTTCTGACCACTGCAATGGTGAAATGCTCTCTCAGGGAGAGGAGAAGAGTGTATGTGTCAGAGAGAAAGAAAGAGAGTGAGAGAGAAATGTTTTTACCGTTGTAATGGTGGGAGAGGAGAAGAGAGAGAGAGAGGGAGAAAGAAAGAGGGCGAGAGAGAGAGAAATGTTTCTGACCACTGCAATGGTGAAATGCCCTCTCAGGGGGAGAGGAGAAGAGAGAAAGAGAAAGAGTGAGAGAAAGAAAGAGAGAGAGAGATAGAGAGAGAGAGAAAGAGAAATGTTTCTGACCACTGCAATGGTGAAATGCCCTCTATTCTTTCAGTTGTATGACAGAGGTATGTGGAGACAGATACTGACAGAGAGGAAATCCCCCATTGCTGCCCCTCTGAATTCAAAGAAAGGAGCCACCATTGCTAACGCTCAATATTTCTCTCTGCTTTTTCTCTTCTGTTGTTCATTACTCCAGAAAACTTAAGGATCACTTCATCTGTCCAGGAAATGATTGGTTTAGCCTGTTGAAATCTCTGACAATTGGTTGTTGGAGGTAACATCCACTTCCTAATCTTCACGTCAGTCTCCCTCTCTGGCGCTATTATTTGACAAAACATGTCCACACAGTTATTTAATTTCTCCTCTTCCAGTGCTTCTGTGCACCAACTCAATGCAGTACAATTTTAGTCACAAGGACCCCTGAGCTTTGAGTTGCCAGGGTAGGGGGCAAATGGGGCTTATCCCCTTTCCAGACGCTGCTTCACAGCAAGACTACATTTGTATGAGCAACCTGCTGCCTATGCCTGAGAGGACTTGCCAAGCTTGCGGAGGTAACAGCGTGGTTGTCGGTGGATGAAGAGGACTGAGCTGTTGGACAGCATCCAGCAGCAAATTACAAAGGCTCCTCCAACTTTTCTTTCTTTCTTTCTTTCTTTCTTCTCCTTAGTCTGTCTTTGACCGGATTTTCCTTTACAAGCGCTGATTCTCCTTCACAGATTGCATCTCAGTGCAAGTGATGTAGGTGAGCAAATCATGTAGGTGAGCATGTGTTTGTGCGTGTGTAGGTTTGTGTTCTTCATGTCAAAGTACTCTACCCGTCAACTTCACTTTTCAATTGGTTGTGACTGCACATTTATTAAGGTGGAGGAAATTGTGTCTGTGTGTGCACGTGCACGCACATGTGCACACACACACACACACACACACACACACACACACACACACACACACACACACACACCATCTACTACTTACTCTCACCCACTTGAACAGTGATGTTCAGAATCATTCAAAGATAATGGAAACACACTGAGACACATCAGGTTGATAGGCAGACCTTATCAAACAGGCAAGCTGTCCATGCTGAGAGAGCTGATTGCTTCAAATTAACACAGGCCTGATTTATATTTTGGTGGAATTTGGTGGAAGGTTAACATGGGTTAAAGAAGAACGCATTCATTTTTGGAGCAGATCCTAAAACATCTAGAGCAAGAATTTTTGCATTGCAAGCATGGCTCTGCCATAGGTTTGCACATAGGTTGTGCAAAAAGAAGAAAGTGAATATTAAGAGCCAAATCAATGCCATATCCTTATTCCTTTTCATGTTGTCTGTCTGTCAATGTTTAAACAGAATTGCTCATTAATTTGTTTCTGCCTACCATTCACAATAAGCACCAGTAGCAGTGGAATATTTTATTTATATATATATAAATTCAAACCAGAGTATAACATCATACTGGTACTTCAAACACCAAGAATTGTAAAAGAGATTAAGTAAGATTACATGCCTGGAGGAGAGGAAAATGCCACCTGCTGATTAACCATAGATTAATGATTAATTGACTAATGATTATCCACTAAGTCAGTCCACTCACTGATTAATTGTTGTTTTGAAAGTGTCAACCCTGAGAATAACCATCAACATAGATGAATCACAATGGCCAGACAGACCTGTAGATTTCCTATCTATATTGACAGATCTGTAATCTTTGCTACTCAATGTAAAAGATTCATTATTTTTCTAAATGCAAAAACTCCACATAGGGTCATGTCAGCCCATGTGAATTTCTTTTGGACTCATGGACTGATGCCAGTGTGGTAAAGCTGGGTGGTCTGAGTGTCATGAAGACATTTTGTCATTGATATTTACTTATGACATGTCTGCAGTGATTGACTGTGATGGCGTTTATTCTGTCTGATTTCTTATTTTTTTGCAGGCAACTTGGGAGTGTTTTCTACTCACTTACTTAAGTGAAAGTGGCACTAGGTGTAAATAAATAAAAATAAATGAAAATGTGGACTTATGCACTACCGTGCTTTATGCCTTAACTTAGCTTGATGCTAAGAACAGCCATGATAAGCCATGGCTGTTCCCTCTCAGGTTGTCTCTCCTCTTTCTTCTACCCTAATCTGTATATGTATATGTTCAGATCATGGCCTAACTATTAAACAATAAATCACATCCTTTCCAAAATAATATAATACAAGAATTGCTAACATGAAATCAGCATTATGTGGTAGGGGAGTTACAGGCTAGTTACAGATGCTAAGCTTATCAACAGACTTATCAACAGATCTGTTGTTAGGGGTTGGATTTGGTTTAGATGATGGCTCAGGAATTGTTCCAACAGCATTATACACTTATCTTGAATCTTAAGAGATGATCTGTGAAATGTCTGTGAGGAGGAAATGCATATGAAGGCTTGGATTGCTTTGCTAGTGAAGTCCTCTGTAGATCTGATGAGTGAGCATGAGGCTTAGTCTGCTGTATATGAAGTTCATAACATGTATTTAGGCTTGTCTGAAATGTCTAGCCCTCTCACTACCGGAATGTGGAAAGCTGCAGACACCGGAGAGTCAAGGCAAGAGCCAGCTCAGACAGGATACACATCAAATTGGTCCAAATTGGGTGAGCATCCCCGCAAACTCAACCTTTATTTCAGCAACTGGCCTCTAAAACAGTGTAATTATCAGTGTGTCATGTTAGATAGATAGATAGACGATCGATCAAGCTACTGTTTTGCACTTTGCCACCACATGCTCTGAGGAGACTGATGAGCACAAGTCACTCCCTACTGAAGGGAACTTTACCCAGAGGCTGGGAGCGGGAGAGAAGAGGTGTGGCTTAATATGCCAAACAGGTTCTGAGCTGCCTGCGGCCTGTAGGGAAGTTATTAGAGCCGGTTATTTGCATGTGAACACTCAAATACTCACCCAGTGTTAGGTTCTCACAGGTGAGCACACCTTTGCTTCACTTTTTTTTTCTCCCTCCTTTTTGATTAGTTTGTTCTGGTGAGCATCGCTTCACTCATTTATTCAGTGTCCTCAGTTATTCACACTCACTCTGAAACTCTGGAATTACTCTGAAGTGCCATGGGAGTTCGCCGGTGGATTTAATCAGACTGCCACAGTAAGTTAAACTCAGAAACTTACACAGGTGTGAATGAAACTAACTTTTCAAAAAAGACTGTTGCTTCCTGTCTCCAAAATTTTCTCACAATCATAAACCGGCAGAGGTTTCAGACAGCCTGAAGGTATACACAATATTTGACTTGTTCTGACATGTCACAGAAATGCTTCCTCTCTCTGTAACTCCACAGTAGCATTTTGACTGACTAGTTTGACTCACATATGGCACTATAAGTACTGCGTATGCTCCCTCAAAAAGTATGCTTTCAAAAAAGAAATTATTACCTGTCCTCACACATCTGCTAAGAGAATAAGATGAGACCCATAGAGATTACCAGCCTACAAAATGTGTTCTGTACAGGTAAGTGAAGTCGATGAGTAGATGAGGATCTGTTGTCAGGGGATATAAAACCACATGATGTACATTGGTAACTTTATTTACACTGTAGCTGTCTGCACTCTTTGCAAAAGATCCTCAAGGTCCAATATTATATGCACTGTGACAACTGGCTTCTGAAGTGGTTAAGAAATGTACACACTATTATGGCAATAGCATTTGACTATTGAGAAGGTGGGTGTTAATTGTTCATCTGTTAAAAACAAAATGAATCATTTGTGCTTTGCATGCCTGCATTTGGTGAATGCCATGACTGAAAAAAGTTGCTAGGATGATAATACTCTTCAAAATGTCAAACGTGTTCAACATGCCAACTATATAATCTGTAAAAAGGTAAGGTAGTAAAAAAAACTACTTCTATAACAAAAACATAAGCTATGTGTACAAGGGTCGATCACGTTGTTATCTGATCAAACATGAATCTCACTCTATATGACTACTATCATATGCTGAAGTAGATCATTAATGACTTCAGCAAACACTTTAATGACTTTCTGTCTCCCTAGCTTACTGAATTATTATCAGTTATTTAGGGCTGTGAGATGAAGGAAACTGACATGAATATTTCAACTACACAGGCCTGAGCAACTGAGTAGATTTTGAGAAATAAGACTGATATTTTTTTTTTGAAGTTTGGAAGTGAGAGCATGGCATTATATTGATAACTGAGTTATCTTTATCTGAAATGTGTCTCAAAGACAAATTTCAAAGTCTGAAAAGAGGCTTCACGTCATCACCGTATTAACAGTTTGATAACTGCAGTTTTCTGTTTCACTTTCACTGCTATAGTTACACAGTTTTGAAAATTCATGACACACTTTAACCTACAGTAGTATATAGATTCATTTTTTCACGATTTTTTCACATTTGTCATTGAGGAAACTGTAATATCTCAGTTGCACCTACAGTAGTAAATAGATTCTTTTTTTCACATTTGTCATTGAGGAAACTGCAATATCTCAGTTGAACAAACTGACTGGTTCCCAAGAAAAGGGTGTCGGTGCTGGGTGGCCTCTCTGGTACAGTCTCCAGACAAATCTGGACAAGCTCTCCTGTTCCTTCTGGTACAATGCGTCACCTGAGCTAAAGTGCTTTCAGACACAATGTCCTTGTGCTCACCTGTTTCATAAATACACAGGTTTAAGACTCTCTCTCTCTCTCACTCTCTCTCTCTCTCTCTCTCTGTGTGTCTGTCTGTGTTTGTGGGTGTCTGAGAGAGAGAGAGATTTATTTAAAATAAATCACCCTGGACCATCCTTGATCAGTATTAAATTTGATCTGATTTACTTTATCATATATAGATATGATCACAAAGTCAAGGTTAAATGTGTTCACCCTCTCAAAAGCCGTTGTCTACCTTTGACACTGATTATAAATGACTAACATATCAGTCATAATTCTAAACCAAGACCCTTGACATAACATGCAGAGAGGGTCTTCTGGTTGATTACATAATTGAAGTAAATCACCAGTAAGATGGGCCTTGCCCTCTCTCTGGCTAATAATCTACAATAGGCCTGAGATGTAATTACTAATGTTCAGATGTGCTTTTTACCTGCCCTGCCCTTCAGTTGTAGCTTCACTGTGATGCATTAGTGGCTCAAAGAAAACAGACGCATTTCCTCACTGGTTTTGTCTGCATTGCACCAATATTTGTCACACTGTCTCCTTTCATCACTCTGGATGTGTTAGTCAAAGGGGCATGAGCCTTGTGGTTTTAAGCTGAGTATACAAACATTCCTCAATTGCTGTCTCAAACAGCTTTGTGTCAGTACTTGCCAAACACACAGTTCCAAAAATCAGTGTCCAAAATTAACATGTCTGATAAGTTAATCTATTTTTAATTTTAATTTAATTTAGGCCAGACAGTTTCTCAAAGCCCAGTGCAATTCTGTGTTGACGGCTCATCCTGATGTTTGTGCAGTGCAGTTCTATGCTTCTCCATGATCCTTTCTCCCCAGTTCCAACTCTTTAAATATATACTATGGCTTGGGGTGGGGGTGGGGTGGGGGTCGTCACATTAATGGCTTTAGATGTCTGTTAATTCTTAAAACTTTATTCTTCACTTTATCAGTTTTTAATGTCTTGTCTTTCACAGGTGTTTACCTTGACTGAAAAGTACAGGTGTCTTCAGCCACAGATATGCTCGAGTCACACCTCTCCCGGCTGTCTTCCTTAAAAGATGACTTTAAGATGGACGACTATGTCCAGCCCCACTACCGGGAGTCATACCGACTGGCAATAGATGCCCTTGTCAGTGGCGGACAGGATGCCTACCAGGAGGTCCTCAGGGTCGAGAAGGTTGGTGCCTTCCTCTCTGAGGCTGAGCTCCTCTTCATCACTCACAGCACACAGAAGCCTGCGGAGGGCCACCACTCAGGGGAGGTTGACGGCTCCCCAGACAGCCAGTCGTCATCTGGCACATACTGGCCCACACACTCGGACGTGCCGACCCCTAACCTGGAACTGGGCTGGCCCAACTTCGTCCATGACAGGATCCAGACTAAAGTCGAACTCCTGTTTCACCCGCCCAGACAAAACAGCCCCACTATCAAGGAGGTGATTCGGAAACGTATTCAGGATGCACAGGAGGTAATGACACACAGGCCTTTGTTCTGCTGTTTTGTAATTGGTCACATTTAGTTGTGAATAAATACTTCTATCTAATAATGGTGGAATTACCAGTGTTTTTACAATTTTACAGAGGCTCTAGTACAAATGCAAATTGTCCTCCTATTCCCATGAATTACCATAAATGGCATGACAAATATCAGGAAACTCTGCCAATGTATGAGCGATCAGCTGATCATAGCTGTCAGTGTTTGTAACTGAATTAAAAGCATAAGCCAAGTATACAGTACTTTCTATCCTCCACTGATAGCCTAGCCTCTGTGGTATTCTAAAGATGGGCAAGGCAAGGGTGGTGTCTAGGGTGTGTGCTGGTGATCTTGTTCTACCATGTATGCCTCAAAGGTTTGGGAAGGCCCTGCTATTGGTGTGGAAATCTACTGTGAGTCACACTTTTAAAAAGTCTGAAAATTATATCTAGTTTGTGAGAATTTTTATGATTGCACATAGAGTGCATGAACAGACAAGACCAGTGTTGCATAAAGTAAGTCCCATTTGAGTAAAAGTACATATACCCTACCAAAAAAATGTAAGTTAAAGGCACCCACTAGCATGTTACACAAGTAAAATCTAAAAGTATCACACACTAAGTAGGCTAATGAAAGTAAAAGTACAAGTAGACTTAAAAAAAAGTCAGTTTAAAACATGTGGCTTACAACAAACTTCAGAAAATGTCAAAAAAGCCTGAAATAAAATCACACACACACAGTCGGAATGAAAAATTGTGCCTATATCACATCTGCTGGTTTGATGGAGAACTGTTATTTGCACTTGTAGTTCACTCAAAACATTGTGGCAGTCTCTCAGTCGACCACCAAATTCAATTTCATTGTACACTTTTTGATAACAATGCTGCTAACTGAAAATGTAGTGGAGTAAAAGTATGAAACTAGCTCAGCAAATGTAGTGAAGTAAAAGTAAAAGTTGATAGCCCACAGGTCAGCCCATAAAATTATATATTAATATATTATCATAAATGTATATATTATATTTTAATTAATATATTAACAATATATTGCCAGGATTAATTCATAAAGTCCAGACAACATGAGGTCAGGTCAGGGAAGGCCCAATCCAAAACCTGGTGAATCATGTACAGAGGAGAAATTAAAACAATAATGGTACACTATAAAAAACTATGATATAATTGGAAAAAGTGAACTCTTGCTTTTATATGCAGTATCACAGAAGTGGATGGATTTGGGTGGGGATTTGGGAATGGGTGGTATTCCCATTAGCAGACACAGGTGTGACAGCAGCACAAACAACCTGAAACAACCTGACAACCTGAAAGGCTGACAGAGTGTGTTTCTATCTCATTTTCATAACACACATCATTATCTCAACTTTAAACAAAGGTGCCGGAATGGTTGACGTACTGTTTTACTGCCGGTTCTATACATGAAAGGAGCATTATACTTTTACTCAATATAATTTCAATCAATCAATAATAATCAATAATAAAAACTAATGCTATACTAATGAGGAAATGGCTAATAGTAGGCTCAAGTAATTGTTTAGATATCTGTAGTGAAATATGACAGTTTATGAATTTACATGTTGTTGAAATCAATTTGTTGATAATTCAAAACAGAAATTCAATTTTACAGTCTAAAGTAGAACAGATAATCATATCACCTGCAAGACTGTTTCTAATCCATATCCCAAATAGGCCTACTGTGTTCTATGATGAATTGTGGTATTAAAATGTTAAATATAAATATTTTACTCCATTAAATATGTTAACATTCATAGCATATGGGATTAAATAAGTGGCATCCAAAACATTGATGTTGCTTTGAGGTTCTTTTGAAGATGGGCCTACACATGTAGTAAACTAGATGCAATACATAATATGACCACCGCACATTGTTGCATGTACCATCTGAAGAACATTAATGTCTATTCATACACATCATTTAAACCACAAGTCTTACAGGTTTGCCCCTATGAGTTACATACAACACACATGTTCACAATCTGAATTTCTTTATTCCTGAATTCCTTCTTTAACATAATGGCTTGTGTAATCAAGCACAAAGGGTGAAGATATCCCCAGAGACCAAAATAGCTTACATGCTATGAGCCTAGTTGGGCTACATGTCCACTAAATTTAATTGGCCCCATATGTCAGTGTTCCCGAAACCGTAGACAGAAACCTGCTTCCAAAAAAAGGTGCTACGTTTGTTGAGTTTTGTTTTACAAAAACTGTGTTTAACTAACCTGTGTTTTTTTTTTTTGTTTGTTTGTTTTTGGAGGGGGGGTTGTGGGCAGTCTCTGAGGACAAATACCACTACGCGCTATGGGACAACTGGTGCTATATGCCCACCGAGTTTCAAAGGACTACATCACACATTGGTGTATGAGGGCTCATTTTAATGCAGCTCCCAAATTTCATTTTGGCTCAGGTGGTACATTTATTCCTCAAAAACTGTCTGGCCATCTTGTATTCTGGGGGGGCCACAGTGGAGTGCTATGATGTCTTGGGGACAGATGACCAAAAAAAAAAAGCGTGGGTCAGAGAACTGAATTTACTTGCAAATCCATGGCCTGTTAAAGTTTGTGCTGGAATGCTGGTCTTCCAGTCATACAGTATGGGGTATTTAAGACTGATCACTGAGATTATAACCCACACAAAAGGCTGACATGATACACTGCACTTTTGTTAAGGCGTGTCATATATCCGCATCTTTCAAAAATTCTTTCACTGATAGACAGTGAAACTTTAAGGGAGATATAGAATGGAAAAAAAACATCTTTGCCTTGGCTTTGATGAATTAAGAATGACTATCTAATTAAGAATGACATCTCGTTACACTAGTATAAGAGAGTAACATTCTTGTGTTTTTGCTCCTCAAAAAATAAATGAATAGTGGGTTGTGTATGTGGGTGTGCAAATGTGTGCATGCATGTGTATGTGTTTATATGTCTGTGTCTGTAAGAGAAAAAGAGTTGAAGAAACTAGCAACAGTTTACAGATACAGGTTTATCATGAATGTGATACATGGTTTTGCCCTCCTTCATTTGAAAATCTTTAACTTAGAAATAGCCACTAAAACATGGACGAATTAGAACAAAGCCTGCACGTGATGTCAAACAGCACAAAGAAATTGTAGAACTGTGGTTGCCAAAGAGATACTGTACATTATGACGTGATCTTATTTGTGTACTACACAGGTCATTGCTATTGCTATGGATGTGTTCACTGACGTGGATATATTTAAGGAACTAGTGGATGCTTCTACCAGAGGAGTCCCTGTTTATGTCCTCTTAGATCACTCTCAGTTCAAAAGTTTTCTCACCATGGCTGAGAGTCAAGACATTCATATACACAAGCTAACGGTAATGTACAAGTGTTTTTATTGATTACACAGCGATAGGCTACAAAGCACATCAGAACTGTACAAAACTCACAATAGACTACTAGTGGTCCTTTTATCCCTGACAGGAATTCTATTCTATGAACTAACCACTACCAAATAATGCTGTAGTCTGTGAAAGCTATTTTGGCTTTCATTCTGTTGTAACCAGTCATTAAGACTTCCTACCCTTTGTATTGTGATGAAAATATATGTTGAAAAGAGAAATAGTCCTAAAGGGTAGTCCTAAAGGGTTTCTTGCACATCCTGTCATATATGTCACAGTTTATTAAACATCTGGAAGTCTCCCACCCACTTTTCAGCTATTGTGCTGAAGTGGTAGCAGTGGTAGCATAGTGGTTAAGGAACTTGTAGGAACGATGTAGGGACCAATATGGCTTCGCACCAAGTAACTACACACAGTCCATAATAATGGAATAATCATGAACTGGTGGACTGCAGAGCAATGCATGACGATTTCCTCCTGGATAGGCGCAGTCTGCAAATACTTGATGAACCAAAGTGCTCTGGGACTGGTAACTCCTCCGGAAGAGACTACTTACGTTCTTGCACCAGTCTGGGTCGAGTGTTGTCTGTGGCCTTGCTTAGCTTGTTCAAAGATAAGGAAGACTAATGGCACTTCATGATCCAAGGTGTTGAATTAAGTGTGTTTTGAGAATAATAATTCTGACTGGACTGACAAGCAATTATGACTCCACAATCCTGTTGCAGAGTGCTCCCTGAAATAAGTGCCCCTGTATATGAAGCCATGCAGAGAAACCAAAAATCTCTGGGGAAAGCCAGTATTTTTGACAGTCATCTTTGCTCACCATAGCAACAGATGGAAGAAAGTGTCAATAGATTCACTGGAAAGGAGAATGAACTTTAACTGTTCAGTGTCTGAACATGCGCTAAACGCTTTGACACCCCTGAAAGTAGAGGAACAACAAAGTACGAAGACAACAATAACCAAAGCCAAATTTACTATTCATTATTGTTTCATTAATACTCTTTGTATTGCCCACTGCTCAGCATCCTTTTGGTCGATAAGGAGAATGATTGTGACTATTTGCCATTGTGTGAATGTTGAGTACAGATGGCAGTTTCTTCGAACTCCAAAGAAAGCTGCAAATTAACTACAAAGACACAGATCAATATGCCACCAGAATGCAGTCCAAGCTAATGTCCTTGAATTAACATATTAGGGGATCCAGTACTTCACATAGAGAGAGAGAGTTACTGTTCAAGTTGCTGGTACCATGCTGCTTATGCAAAATGAGTTCGAGCATGACATGATAACAGCTACAAAGTGCAGAGATAGCCTAGTCATTTAATTTTCATGAAACAATAAAGTCTTTTCTATCCACAGAACATGCGGGTGAGGACGGTAAAAGGACAAGACTATCTCTGTCGCACAGGGGCGAAGTTCCATGGGAACATGGAACAGAGGTTCCTGTTGGTTGACTGCCGGACTGTGTTTTTTGGATCCTACAGGTAAGGATAGGTACAGGCCTTGGCTAATTCTCTGCTCCTCATTCCTGTTGCATTAAAAGACTAAAAGATTATAGTAAGAGTATGATAACTGTTAAACTGTGACTCAAATTATATTTTTATAATGTTTGGTAAATGATTTAGCCTCTTCCATTAATCCAGAATTCACTGGCATTACTGACAACTGTTCCAGCAAAAGTTCAGTGGAAAGATGAAAAATTAGCTTTAAGCAAGCTCAGCAAATCTTTAATCTCTCTAATTTATTAATAATAATCAATACTCAAATCCACTAGACTGCTCATATGTATCTTGTATGTTTTAATAGTTCTGTCTGAGGAATATAACTGTGTGTAATTCACTGACTTGTATGATTTTGTTACTCTTTCAGCTTAATGTGGTCCTATGAGAAAATCAACCTGAGCATGGTTCAGGTCATAACCGGCCATTTGGTGGCTTCATATGATGAGGAGTTTAGGACTCTTTATGCCCGCTCTACCGTCCCTCCTGAGTTGGCGCCACTGAACAGCATGGTGAATGAGAGGAACGAGGGTGGCAGAGTGGAGTCCGACGCCTTTGAGAGGAAGCACCAACTGCGCCACACCCTCAACACTGTCTACAGACATGCTTGCGAGAGGAAAGACTTGGGGGGCCGCATGGGGGGCATCAAGGAGCATGCGCTCAATTATGAGCCATTTAATCGTGACTCAAGGATGGCGCATCACCAGCAGCATGATTACGTCCAAGCGATGGAAGCCATGAGTTACCAGAAAAGGCACAGCTACGCAGGAGAGAGACAGGAGGGCATTTACACACCTGCCTACATAAGGCATGGAGCCAGCAACTGGAACATAGCAGGAAACAGAGGCTATGGGACTCATGGGAGATACCAGCTCCATGGTGGTTACAATGACCCACACCATACACCTCCACTTGATAACGCCCGGGGCTCTTACATTCGTCAGTCCTACCACGGCATTGGAAAACAATTCCAGTCCATGCAAAAGAACATGCCTAATTTAGACCAGGTGACCAAGTCATACATGCGTGATTGGCGAGTTGAGTCTTATCTAAATAACAGTGATGCCCCCATTGTGGAGAGCCATGACCATTTGGACCAGTTGGACTTACCTGAGAATAGGCCCTCTTTACATCTGCACTCTCGCCTGAGGTCGTCGATCGTTTTAAAGGCAGTCATTCCTGAACAAACAGAGATGAATAGTTACACTGATGCTTCTTCAAGCTCTATACGATGTAGGGACCAATATGGCTTCGCACCAAGTAACTACACACAGTCACCCCCATCAATAAAATGGAATAATCATGAACTGGTGGACTGCAGAGGAATGCATGACGATTTCCTCCTGAAAAGGCGCAGTCTGCAAATACTTGATGAACCAAAGGGCTCTGGGACTGGTAACTCCTCTGGAAGAGACTACTTACGTTCTTGCACCAGTCTGGGTCGAGTGCGAGGGAGAATGGTATATCAGGAGGTGGATGCCCAGCAAGAAGCTCTATATAAACGGCATAGCGTGGCTGATCCGAAGTCAAGCAAAGATGTTGGACACAGAGAATCTTCCAACCTCACATTAGGTGCACTCATGAGGGCTTGTGAGCATAGAGGCTCTACTCGAGAAAATGCGGGAGGCTGGAGGTTTGCTGAGGATCAACATTCTGTCTCACATCAGAATTTAAATGGGTCTGCAGTGAGCAAAGCTTCCTCCAACTCAACGTTGCAGGAGTCCCCCTCCAGGATTGTGTCCACCACCCTGCTTCAAGACAGAGAACAGGAAAGATCCAAGTCCAGTAGCATCAGCTCACCGCAATTCTTGAAAAAGAGCTCAAGGAAAATCAAATCTCTCCTCAACATAGCCGATAAGAAAGACGGCTCCCCCAAGAGCAGGTTGAGGTCACTCCGCAAAGTAGGGGGAGGCAGTTCTGACACAATTGTCTTAGAGGAGGAGCAGCAGGCTGATAATGACAGAGAAGAGAAGGAGTGTAGTAGCACAGCCGACTCAGCAAGTTTCACGGGAGGCCCGGGCTGGTGGAGGTCTCACAACAGGCTCCACAGCACAGATCCCAAGGACATCCTGAGCGCTGTAGGCCGATCGTCAGCACCCCGCTTCAGCACAGAGGGCATTGACCAGAGCCCGACTGAGGGGAGTGATACACAAAGAGCACCAAGCCAACAGTCTAATGCCCACAGTGTTAGGTCAAGTGCCACAACAAGAGAGGCCAGGCACTGGGATCAGTACAGAGACAGCAGGAGGTTCGGTTCCTCCAAAGCACCAGAGAGGGAGCCAGCAGGCTACAGTCAGCGAAATGACACAAGCACAAACAGCCAAGCCAGCTATCGATACAGAGGTCTGATCACTGCCAAGAAGGACCACACAGAGAGAAATTACTCAGACCGCAACGCTCATTTCAGCCATGACAACAAACTGGGGCGTCTGTTCCAGCGAGTTGGCAATTTCATACACAAAAAGACATAAGCAAGGCTGTGGGGGTGTGGGGGCACTTCTATATCCTGATGTGATATACTTGAACATTTTCCTTGTTTTGTTTATGAGATCCCTCATCTCAATAGCTGTTTTGGTGCCTTTTTGTTTTCTTGTCAAATGTTCCCTCATTACACACCAGAATTGAAGCGGTATTACCACTAATAATGAGTCATTTAAGTCCATTAAAGGTGTCTGTAGCTCAGGTCATTATTGCTGTCAAAAGATGCAAAGACACGATAGTTGTTTATCAGCGATATCTCTACAACTGACTTTTATTTATAGGACAGTAAATTAGACATTGATCCAGCTCAACTGTGGGTGAACGGCACCATAACCAGTGTCTTGTATATTTTGTTTGTTGTTATTATCATATTGAAAGGTTTACCAACAAGTAAATAGGGAAAGATGTGGCAATTGCTAAACAGTAATTTCATTAAATATTCTGGTGCATGTTAATTCAGTTAAATTTATTTCCAGCTCCTGATAATTGGAAACAAATTAATACCTCATTAACAAATGCATTTTAGAGTGAGTGTGTTAGACCAACACTTTCTTACTTGCTTACTACCATTCCGGAGGGGTTTCTGCCTAAAACTATCCCTTCTTCTAAAAACACTTCACAGTAACCAAAGACAATAGCACAGCAACCGAACATGTTAGCTTCTTTAAAACTGAACTCTATGTTTCTTTTATGTTTTAAACACTTGCTAATTGTCTACATACACGAGTTGCAACCAGGTGATAAGTGGGATAACAGCCTTCAAAGTGTCCCGATATAACGCTAAAAGCATTCTTTGCTCCCACCTCTTCCATAATTCCCCTATATTGGGCTGCTATATTACTAACATACACTTAATCTGCAAGATTCTTTAACTAAATAAGGTGTGTTTTTCAAGTCAGCAAAGACTATGAATGAAGATGAAAAGGAACTACTATAGTTAACGGGAAAGAAATCCATAATAGTGTTATCAATTATAATATAATGTGTGAAATTACTTACACATAACACACAACATCTTAGATTCTTACAGGTTGAGTAATGTCTAATATTTCTGAGTAAACTTTTTAACATGTTTTTTTTTTATCACCTTGGTAAACCACAGTATTTATATAGTAATCATATACATCATCTTATAGCTATTTTCACCCAATGGCTTCGCAAGAATATTCTGATAACATTTGCTGTGGAGAAATCAGGTGTTGTAGGGCATATGGTGATAAACAAATAAACTGAATGGGAAAGGTTGGAAACATTCTTTTAAGATGGTTAGTTGGTTAGAATTTTGAAATAAAAACTTTTATGTTTTCACCCTAAAATCCCATCACATTTGCATGGTCATCCACAGAAAACAGCCGATTTATTTGCAAATGCCTACGGCTGGGAGGCAATGGCAAATATCTCCTGTTGGCAGTAAAACAAAGACTGCAGACAAATTTGTGTGCACTAAATTGATAAACAAATGACAACACAAATTCTGGCAGTTAATCTAGACTAACAGAGAGCACTGGCATGTTCTGCTGTGAGTGTCTGTTCTTTTAGTACCTTTCTTTCCCAGGTAGATAAATGAAAGCTCAGATGTACAAATGTAGTTATAATTCCCTGCAGTGATAAGCATAAACAAGAACACCGACTGATGCACCAATCCAACTGATGATGAAATTATTCTAAACAAAGTAGGCAGTAGGCATTCATTAATAATTAATTAATAATAATGATGATTAATAACAATAATTGTGTAAAAGAAAAGGAAGTTTATCTGAAAACCTGTGGTCTGGGTAATGACTGATGTACATGACCACAGTAATAGTTGAGTGCAATATAAACCTACACACACATGCACCCACATGTGCACACAAGCACACACACACACACATACATATAGATTCAGGACATTAAAGTAGGCCACTTCATTCGTTCAGCAACCTGTGTTCAGTTCAATGTGGCAGGGTGGCATCATGCTGGGAGAAAGTAAAATCATAGCCCTTCAGAAACCTTAATAAGAAGAAATGGCACAGGGTGCCAAAGAATTGTAGTAGTGTCAAAGAGGCTCTCGGTTACACTTACAGAGACTTTCACACCAATCTCCTACTCAGGGAACAGCGTCAGAGCAGAGGACCCCATATAGCTGACATATAGATCACATCTGTCGCAGATCCAGATGCATGGCCACAATCCAGGAGTGGACATGTTTGTTTGTTATTTAACTTACTCAAAGTCCTGTCATCCATTCATTTTGCCTGTACACTAATTAGCTTATCTACCTGACTAAAAAGTTGCCCAAAGTATGATCAGGTGGTCTACAACGACTGGAACGAATATATGGCATGGCTTTTACTTTCCGAGCCCGAAATGTCTGCTGCGGCTTGTTTGTTTGTCATTTGCCATGATGGCTTTCTCTGTTGTAATTGCTCCACTAGGGCAATGACCACACTGACAAAAATGTGCTATTATTATGACGATGACATTGTCAGCTTTGTATTGTTTTTCTGGACCAAACTTATCAATACTGTCATGATTTAAATCATCATTTCAAAAAATGTGTTCCAAAGTGCAGAGTTCTATGGATACTTTTGTTAATTATTATGCCATTCAAACTGAATATATTGAAGGAAATGCTGAATGATTTTACTGATCTCATGGTCACTTAGGTCCAAGATTGCTTAATGATGGCACCTCTGACTTGTCCTTCATGGCTCGAATAGGGTTGGCAATAGGGTTATTCTGACGAAAAATTGATAATAGAAAAAAAAATTAGCTCCTTCAAAACGACGCAGGACTCTAAAAAAACACATGATGCAAATGAATAATTCTACTTCTCTGCAGCAAAGGCATCTGAATATTTCTATGAATCTTTGAAATCAAAAGAAAGGTGTCATAGGTCAATAACAGGTGCCATGTTTCTGTACTTTTTCTCAAGGGGGTAGATAAGGGATCTATTTTGTTGTTCTACGGTCAGAACTGCCAAAACCTGTACACTTGATTTTTATGCTATCTGCTCCTCTTAAAGTAGCCTCTCTACAAACTGTAAATAAAATAAAATGGTATTTGATTGTATTATAAAAACTGTAATATTAATTAGATTTCATGTGATTTTTGTGTTCTTTTAAGCCAGTTGCTGTCAAACCTTCAAAGATAAATTTAAGAGTCAAGGTTAAAGAGAGGTCAGTCTGTATGTATCAGGGCTGTATGTATAGGGGGCTGCGTGTAAAACCATATGAAACATAAATGGTTCAGCTACAATAGCCTATCCCTCATTATTAACTTACACAATTTAAAGCAAATGTATGCACATAAATGTCTTAAAGGGATTATCCCGGGTAAATGAATCCATTGCCCTATTGTCTGTAGGTATGAAAATGACAGAATTTGGTGCAATATAGACCAAATAGAGAAACGACAGCCAGCAGCAATTCTTCGCCCTCGCCTCGTCCATTATTCCCCTACATCGGGACATATCGGGCACCTCGGCAGCCATTATCTCTATAATATTATTGAAGAAAAGTAAGAAAATAGTAACGTTTCCAGAATGTCTCGGGGGATGGTGGACAGGAGTGGTGGCGTGTGGTGTGCGCATGTGCGTGGATGGAAGTCAGTATTGTGAGAGACTAAGTGAATAAAGACAAAAGAGAAAGATGGAGAAGGCAAAGGCAGAGACACAGGTGCAGAGACAGAGAGCAAATCAAAGTACTGTAACTGCAAGATAGAAAGTGTCCCCAAAATACCAGAACTGCCCCATGGGGAAGAGGGACATCCCGTAAATACCTTCACCACAATTAAGGTGTGTCTTAATTATCACCCAATTAACCACCCATGTCCATGCATTGGAACAGGGAGTTGTAACAGTATTAGGTTGTGGACTATGTGTGTTTACAGCGTACCACAAGTGCACAAAAAGCCCATCATAGATAGAAAAATAGATAGACAGACAGATGGACAGATGGACAGACAGATAGATAGATAGATAGATAGATAGATAGATAGATAGATAGATAGATAGATAGATAGATAGATAGAGATACTTTGTTTATCCAGAAGGAAATTAAGGTGTCCAGTAGCATGTACACATCATACAAACACATAGGCATGCATACACACAGGCAAATAACATCCACGCAAACATACATCCAACAAAAATACTTTACAAAAAATACAAAAGAAGAGGAAGCAAATACGGAGTGTCTATTTGCACCTGTGTACAAATAAGCAATAGAGTAATAAAAGGCTATTTACACCCATTGGCTTCGCAAGAATATTCTTGATAACATTTGCAGTAGAGAAATCAGGTGTTGTCTAATCTTCATTCAGTGAATGCATTCAATATTCCGTTTGTTAATTATGGATCGCAACGTCAACAGAAACGATTGATTCAGTGGTCGTTTAGCAACCCACAAAGACCAAAGCAAATTGCTAACCTCTCCAAATGGTGTCAGACGATGGAAGCCTAATGGGTAAGGAGGGTGTGTGCAGTGTAAAGAGCTATGGGTTCAAATTTAGCATCAATAGATAGCATTTTGTTGGGTTTAATTAACATTTTTAATAGTACATTTTTAATAGTAAAGATATGCTTCACGTTAAAGGTAATAAAGCAAATACTACAGATTAAAATAAGAAATTGAAAAATTCATATTTTTATACTTTGGCACAAGAAATGTATGTCTGTGGTAGGCCTACTAATATCGATGGATGACATTTCAATCTGTCTGCCAAAATCGAATTCCTTTGAAATTCTTATAACAACCATAACAACAACAAGCAAGTGGCTTCACATTGTGCCTTTCAAGATATCCAAGGTTTGTCTAAGTTAGAGGGAGATGTTTAGAGACCAAAGGCCTTGCTGAAAAGGTATGTTTTTAGGTGTGTTATGCACAGGCCTAAAAAAGAGTGATAATAGACAGTAGAGGGGTAGCTTGTGCTGCAGAGGACACCGACATGGAAGCTCTTTCCCAATCAGGTGTGAGATATGGCCAACTGGTCCTAACCAGAGCACCACAGGGGACTATAGGTGCAAGAAGATCAGAAAGCTATTGAGATCGTGTAAATGATTTGTAGAGGAGCAGGACTGTAAGAAAGGCATGATTATCTTTCAGAGCCTCATACTCAGAGAGCAATACCTTGCAGTTCTTATGTAGGAATACAGTACCATGAAAACTGCATTAGGCTACAACTGCATTATATCCCTGCTCAGTCCCTTCATAAGGAAGCATCCCCACTTTCCACTTGAAAGCAGATCAAGACTCTAATGCCGTTTCCTTTGACATAAGTATGCTCGGGTGTGAATAGCATGGTTTGCTACAGATACCTGGGTGCTTGTCTCTGCTATTCTATATCTATCTATATATCTATATCTGTGTGTAAATAGCCATGTTCACTGGATGCAAACAGCATTGTTGGTTATATACACCCAGGCTTAAACAGCATCTGCCAGGAAAATATACAGTACTGTACAAAAAATACAAAAGAAGATATAAATTGTGTGCCGTTACAGTAAAGTTAAGTTAATGGTTAATGTTTAAGGAGCCGTGTGAAAAAAATGAGGAAGGTGCAATGGTATCAGGGTGCAAGAGAGTGTCAGCACAAGTGTATTGCCAGTGCAAATTCACTCTCTTATTCAGTACAACTAGCTAAACAATATATCAAAAATAGAAAAATCATTACTTAATTATATATAGGCAAAAGTAAAAAAAAAAACAACTGTCCACACAGAGAAAAGACGTCATAGTGTATTGACCATACAGGCAATCTAGCAACCAATAAGAGAGTTTAACTACCAGGTTCCAAGGAGTGCCAATTGGTCCAGTCCAGGGTAATGTGTGTGTATGTATAAAAGTACCTACATTAAGGCATGGTATGAAGGGCAGTGTGCAGAACACGCTTAAACACTTAAGTCAATCACACTCGTCCTCTCCTGTGTGCCGTTCCTCATGACTGCAGCTTACATAGCCAGGACATCTACCAAACTTCAACGCCATATAAGTGGTTGTGATTGGCCCCAGGATTCTTTGTGATTCAGAAATTAGCTGCAATTGACCTACAGAACAAATTACTTGCCTTCTTGCTTTACCTAAGCCATGGGGGACTTTTAAAATCTAACTGTGTAAAGAGAGCTAATTAACTATATGTTTACATGTGAATAAAAGCGAATTATATCATGCACAATAACTGTTGTTATTAAGAACCAGTTGAGTTGGTTGGCAGCAAGTGTGAAAATTCACATTTAGAATGATTAAGAAGCCTGCAAACTACTAGGAAGTAGGAAAGCATTGTAATAGAGGCAGCAGAAGCTAGGTGTGAAACCCTCACTCACAGCAGATGGGCTTAGAGGTAATAGGTCACTGAGATTCAAATTGGCTGCATTGAATTATTATTTTTGTGGGCAATCAGTATTGTGTTCTCTATGATGCTACCTGCCCTATTTTTTGTTTTATTTTTTGTTTCACTGCAGCAGACATTTTCCCACATGACGCATGATGCTGCCCAGTCAACGCACAAGATTCGCTACATGCCACTTGCTTTCTGGTTTGTTTTCTGTAAACCTGAAAATTCTGTTTTTAAAGTGGTTTTTATGCCTTAATAGTAATCTACTTTCAGTCACTCTAGTGCTGTGGTTCTCAATCGTTAAACTGCACAGTTCCCCAAAAGACATTGAATGTCCTATCGAGTACCCCCTGCATTACGGACAGTTTGCTATAAGGATTAATATTTCTGCATAATTATTGCTGCATAAACAAAACGTTAACTCATATCGGTACATAACCATGCAGTGGGTTGTATAAAGGATAGTTTGAATACAAGACCCCTGACTACGTATTGACTGTATCTGGACTTTAGGCTGGTGAGAACCCATTCACAGATTTGTATTGAGTGTCCCCTTAAAATTGATCCAAATACCCCCAGAGGTACTCGTACCTCAGCTAAACAGCAACCACTAAAGATTTTTAGAACATTACGTTTTGAAACTTCAGGCGTGAGGCATAGCTCATTTTTCAGTTTGTGGAGTTAATGTACAACGAATTTTCCCACCTCTTCCTGTCGTTATGCGATCTTTATAAATGTGTCAAATTCTCATCTGGAGTCGCAAGACAGCTATACCTGCGCATATTTTCACTGCGACGATTTAGAAATGATAATTACCACTGATTTATATTGACAAGCAAAGTGTGTGGCTCGTAGAATTCTTCTCATAGAACGAGAAATATGTTGATATGAAATACCCGTGCTTGTGGATTGACTGTGGAAAGTGCGCTTCTGTCTGTGCGTCATGTTGCCAATAGCTTTGATTCGAGAGCGCGCAGAAATTTCCTCCAGTCATTCACAATGTTGAGCACAGACCCAAGTAGCTCATTCTGTGTTTGAGAAGATGTCGGGCGACACACTCCATCCAGGCTCCAGACAGGAGTCCTCACCTCCAACACCTGCTTTCAACACTACGGAAATCCTTCTGTACTCTCAAATAAACGAAGATGAAATTTGGGAATACTTACAACCTAAACATTACGAATGGGTTCTGATCGCTGGATACATAATCGTTTTCTTCGTCTCCCTGGTTGGAAACACGTTAGGTAAGTTTTGAAGTTGTTGCTTTAATGCAGAAATGATGAAACATAATCTTGTCAGGAAACAGCAGTCAGCAAAATCGTAACAGTCATTTATTTGGAATAGTTTACTGTCGAATGCATTTTTATTTCCGTGTCCAAAATAATCATCATTTGCACTTTAACACTCTCACAATACAATATAAGAGATGCACTGTTATTTTGACAGGTTTGACAGGTTTCATTTTCATTAGTCTCCTGACAATGACGAGGTACCCATGACAGTAATTTATGGGAAACAGTTTATCGGCCTCAACTGTCATGCGGATTATGTAAAAAACAAACAAACAAGCAAACAAAAAAAAACAAAAACAACAGCCTGTTTAGCGTTGTATGGGTCACACCATCAGAATATATCATGAAATGCACATTTGTCAAAACTGTACTCAGTCTATTCTTAAAAGATTGCTGAAATCAATAGGAGCTTTAAATATGTGCATTTTAATAAAACAGGTATGTAATCATTTCTACATTAGAGCTTAAGGTAGAAATGATCATGTTTTGTCATGTTTCCTCATGAAAAAATCCATAGCTTCAATTTACAGACTGATCCAAAACGCTTAGAAGCAGAAGGAACCAAAATTACTGTACTTGTTTCATGTCAAGAAATCCAGTATGTAAGCAGTACGTGGGGTAGTAATGTCCTGAGCCATTGTGATCAGAAGGATAGATTATATTTGATTGCATCATTTACCACTCATCTTTGCAGCTTTGTATGGAAATCATAATGTCCCCAATATTGTATGATTGCATATAAATAAAATGTCCAATTCCCAACATGAAATCAATTGAATGGCCAATAAATTAATTATATAGTCAGATGTTTAAATGGAACTGTAGTGTGCACACCACTTTTTGATTATGTTGGGATGCAAATAGAGCTGCATGCGAGTTTCAGCCAAATCCAATTCACACCTTGTAGCAGATCTGGTCCTGATTTGTATTAGAGGCAGATGGGTTGTTTCCGAAATTCCATGCCCTTATGTGACTTGTTCGAAGTGTCTTGCTTTTATGAGATAGCTGTTTTTAACCAACATAAAATGTATGCTCATTTGACCTAATATTGTGCTAACAATATAAGACAAGAATAACGTTGGAAAACAAGTGCTCAATTTAGTCAAATGAGCACACATTCTTTTTAAATAAAGAAAGACGATACCTCCTAGACTGTACGTGTTTTATGCAATCTGAAATACAACAGTATGCCATTCTGGAAGCAGCCAATCTCTCAGTGTGTTTAGTCTTCCAAAGACGCATTCTGCAAGGTTGCACAGTAAATGCTCAGTGGGAGTATGCCTTTATTTCCCAAAGAGGGAGACTTTGCTGATATTGAGAATTTCCAATCAGCACAATGAAGCAGCAGCAAACCGTGAGAATGCATCAAGAAGAATAAATGAGTAACTGTCACCTTCACAAACAGAAAAGGTCAAACTGGCACTGACTAGTGATCTAAAACGTATATATATACCCCATCAATGTGTATCAGTATTCAATTTCACAGGTGTTTTATCAATGGTTATTGGTTGCCTGATAACCTCACTGGGAGCCAGTGAGCTCAGAGAGCTGTATTGTATGCCTCTGTTTATAGAATGATGTGTGACTGACACGGCTAACCCCCAACTCTGGAGGAGATGTGCTCACAGAGATCAGTGGTTGCCAAACAGAGATTGCCCAGCTGACACTGGCACCGTTCATCAATTTAGCCTTTTCCTCTTAGCTGTGTCTGTCAATCATCCACAAGTAGTTGCTTTGCCGCACAAGCAAGCGATTCTAGTTTCACCCTCTTCCTCCCTTTGTAATAATTTTCCCATTGCTCTGTCGTTACCTTGCTGAAGTATTTATTTTTTTTGCACTTCACTCTTTTCTGTTCATGATGGCTTTTCACAGTTCGTAGGGGCATACTAGAGTAGTTCTCATCCAGATCTGGCTCAGATCTCGCACACGAAAGGCCATGTCAGGTCCACACGCAATCATTTGATGTCTCTTTTGGTCAGTCGTTCTTATGGTATGAAGTGAGTAAACTGAAAATTGCTCCTCTTGACTTGAAAGTGCCACACCAGAATCATAGACAAATTCTCCACTTCAAAAGCTCAGCTCTTAGGAACCAAAGAGAGGTTTGTTTGCTGTGTGTAATTCTACCTGCTCACGCCACTGGTGGATTGACAAATTGATGGTTGTTGTTTGTAACCCAGAGCAAGACAGACAGACAAAATCTGACTGACTCTCCAAGACAATGTATGTATAATATGAACCTGGAGTTGAATTACAAGAGTGATGTCTAAGGCAGAAGCAGTCCTCCCTTTTTCCCATTTGCAAAAGTACCATGCTGACCCAAATTGAGTCTGAAAAGCCTTTTGTGGTATGATGATATTAATGAGCGCCATTCATGAAGACCGATAAATGTAAGACAAATTTTTAAGCACATCAATGAGTTACGCCAGATGGTCTAGTGGCAATGCTTACAGTGCAGATGCAGATGCAGATTTCATATTCAGTGTCAAATTGGCATGTATGACATGCACTATATGACCACCACCTGGCACCCCCCCCACACACACACACACACACACACACACTTCAGATGATGCATACACATCAGGTGTATGGAGTCCACTTGCAAGCCACTGGTGTGCTCGTGCATGTTGAAGCATCCAGGATCCTGCACATGGAAAGCTGAGCTCATCAACAGTCCAGTTATGTTGCTTAGGGAAGAAACCATTTTTTTCATTGCTCTCGGCACGAGCCAGGAAATAGGCCTTAAGGTGGCCACAGGCATGTATCGGGAGAGGCTTTGAGACAGAGAAAGTGGCATCCTGTAAGACATACCTCTATATTGCTAGAGGCAAACAGACTGAAGGTGCTGCTATTCATGTTGAGACCAAGATAGTCTTCTGCAGTGAATACAAATAAATGTATAGCGACAGTATAGACTACTTTACCAAAAATGCCCAAAACCAATCATAGGTAATTTTTTCAAGTTTTAAGGGTTATCTTGTTGACTTGCTTAATTCCCTTTTTTAAAATTTTGGTTTGCACCATTCTCAGCCTGTCTCCAGTTAATATTAAGCAGCAATCCAAGACGGACATTTGAAACAAAGGCCAGAAGAGTAGTAATTTCCCAACCTTTTCATTTTAATTCACACTTTGAGTCTTCTCGTGGATGAGATGGAACTAGTCTTGCACTGTCTTTGCACTTTGTATCACTGCATCATTTAATCTGTCTGTTCATTGTTGAATCAAAGTCATTTATAGCACTAATTACATTACAGAAAGAAAAGAGGGTCATAATGAGCCTGATTAAACTGAGCAAGTATATAACATTGTTAAATTAAATATAAATTCTACTGATAAGCCATGAGGCAATACAATGGTCCTTGAAAATCTCTGAATCAGATTCAATTTCCTGTCAAATGACTAAGGTGTAATTCCCATCTCTTCTTTAGGTGTCACCTGTAGATAGTCACCATATTACATTGAGTTCACAGTGAAGCAAACAATTAGGCAGCAAGCATACCATTTCAGCTGCAGTTTGTTTCAGAGTGGTGTTTCAGCTGCAGTTTGTTTCAGAGTGGTGTTTCAGCTGCAGTTTGTTTCAGAGTGGTGTTTAACTGTGACCTGCCCAGGGCACATCTGTGCAATAGTCACACTGTTTTGTTAATATCTCTTGATATGCCACACTTTTCAAATGGATGGATTGTCTTGGCAAAGGTGAAGTACTCAATAACACAGATTTCAACAAATTAAGCCATAAGAAATGTGTATATGCATATTTAGTGAATCTCTTTGTTTTGTTTCAAGTTTGTTTTGCAGTGTGGAAAAATCACCACATGCGCACAGTAACCAACTGTTTCATTGTGAACCTCTCCTTTGCGGACATCCTCGTCACTGTCATCTGTCTCCCTGCAAGTCTTGTTGTGGACATCACTGAAACCTGGTTCTTTGGGAACACCCTTTGCAAAGTGGTTCCATATTTACAGGTAATGGCTTTGCAATAGACTATTTTGAAACCTTCATTCTAGATTTTTGTAATGTAAAGTGCCACAGACACTCATCACAATTTTATGTCCCTGGTTAAAAAAACGCAATAAAAAAGCATAAATGTAGTCAAACATAAATTATGTTATATAATTATAACATAATATAAGCTTCAAGTACTCGCTTGCATGTTGTCCTCCTCAGTTATGGTGTGCTTAGGTTAGAACAGCAAAGGCTGAACAGAGAGAGTGTTCATTTTGCCATAGTCTCTGACTCAACCAGGTGATATCACTTTTCACCTAGGGAGCATTAACACATGAATGCAAGGGCAGTTTGCAAATCTATGAACGAAGGGATTTTTTAAATGTTTCAATAAAAACCTAAGGATTTTGAGTGCTTTTAAATCACGTTAAATCTAGCTGATGTCAACACAAATCTTATAAGGCCAACTTTTGCTTACCAGTTGGGACACAGTGAGTATATTATGCTTTCCGACTCAAAATATTTGGTGCTCCTCGTAAAAGCATTTAGTGCTATCCATATTTACCCACAATCAATGCAAGCTAGGTAATGGGGATCAAATAAAACCATTTCTCTGTCTATGGAAATCAATGGAGTATCATTTGGTCTGTGTGAATAATGAGCTTTAAGTGCTCTGGCCTTTTGCAGTCCACAGATAAAATCAGCAGTTTCATCCCTTTTCAATCAGACTCAATTAGATGATGTATTAGCTGTTATATATGTTTTTGTGTGATCAGAGGAGACTGACTTAGAAATCTTGGAAATTTGGAATGTACGTTCACAGCGAATACTACATGCAATTTCCTGGCAGTAAGTGCACTTTCCTCGGTAGCAAGTGCACATAATTTTTTAGGCTGTAAAACGTCTTTAAGCTAAAACTGTGTTAAGGTGAAGCGTAAGAATGGTCGAGACCACCCTTACGAATGTATAACTGAAAAGAAAGTAGGTATGAACGTGTCAGGAAACATATAACAAAATCAAGAATAACAGAGCGTTAATAAGGCTACGGATACCAGACCCAGATTGAACTGCGGAGCAAATTTTAATTTGATAACATGGTTGTCTGGGTTCATGCAGACAATAATTTGAGTATAATGCAAAAGCAATTTTGACTGAAGAGGGTATGTCTATGGGATCAAAATAATTTTTAACCGTTAGAGATAATTCAGACAAATAGAAAAATAATTACTTCAGATATTGTTGTGTTTTACTTAAAATGTAGCCTGGTAATAAAACCAGACCTTCGTTTTACACTTTTGTTTTGTACAGAGGATCTGGACATTCAGTAGTCAGATTCGATTTCTTGCTTGAGGTGTTTAAGTTTAAAAAGATTGGATCAGCCCCTGACTGCCTTGCCTTGGCTGATAGCATTCTAGCTCTGCATTCACAACACCTCCCTCTGTTCGCTGATTGGACAGGTTAAAATGCCTCCTGAGACAACAAGCTCAATGGGGTCCAATCCAGACTAGCACTTTACGGAGATGATAATCAATTGGAACTGCTTGGAAGGCATGACCAAGCTACTTAAAATGTGAAAGGGAGTCAATGCTCACAACAACCCAGTGATATGATATTTCAGCCAGAGAAAGAGCAAATTCACAACTTTATAATAATTAATATTCTCAGAATAGTTGATGTAAAGAGAAATGACAGATTCTTGTGGCAATACTTAGAAAGTCAATACAGCCAGAAGTTCCCTTGCCGCAAACGTTAAGCAATGCGTCAAAGCGCATTTCCACCGTTAATACTGTGAATGAACTCACAGGACTTCATCCAAAAAATGTGATCTAACCTTGCACCCAGAGAACAAAAACAACTCAATCGTGCAGGCAAACTCATAGATACAGACAAAAAAATGAGACTGACAGACAGACACACACACTCACACACACACACACAGACTTTGTCACCATGTAGTCAGAATCATTAAGTGAGATAACTGTAGCAAAGACTTGAGCAGAATGTAATGGCAATGACATCATCCCTATCAATAATATGGCTTCTTCCAGAAGTCATCAGCTATTACTCAACATTAACACAAAAGTTGCCATTCAGTTTCAATAGAATCCTACAACAGGTATCCTGCATCAAGTTCACTACGTACTCTCAGCTCAAGATCAGCTCAAAATCTCTACTGTGTTTGGTACATTTTTGCAAGCAAATGGTGAAATGTCCTACACATTCTATAAGCAGCCATTATAATGTGAAAATGTGTTGTGTTTAGGATTTTCACTGGAGGAATATTTTGTTTTACACTTCTTTCTCCCAGTTCAGGTTCTTCTGACATCTTTGTCGTTTTTTCTTCCTTCCTCTTCCCATCCTTTACTTTTCCTTTTGTCACTGTATTTTCTTTGAAACTTTGTGCTCTCTTTTCCTGACAGACCATCTCTGTGTCCGTGTCCGTATTGACCCTGAGCTGTATTGCCCAGGACCGATGGTACGCGATCTGTCACCCGCTCATGTTCAAGAGCACGGCCAAGCGGGCGCGCAAGTCCATCATCCTAATCTGGGTTGTGTCCGCCACTATCATGATCCCTCAGGCTGTTGTTATGGAGTGCAGCCAGTTCCCGGAGCTCACCAATAAGACCAGTCTCTTCACTGTGTGTGATGAGCATTGGGGAGGTAAGGAACCTGGCGCAGGCAATTGCAGTTTACCAATACCTGCTTTCCTGCTGTCTGGTTGCATATGATTTCACTAAAATAACAGAGGTCAATCAGATGTGCAATTATGTGTGCAGAATCTGGAGTAGCTCTAAAAATATATCTCTGCCATGAGGCACACTACTCAAACTCAACAGTTTCAGTGGGATATTAGAGATGCAGCTAAAGAGGTAAACAGTGAGAATTCAAGTATTTCAATGTACTTGATCCAGGTGTCCTCTATCAATGCTTTGCAGTTTCACTCAACATCACTCAGCTTAAATATGAATTAAGGGGCTTATAGCTCCACTTCAAGATGCGAAAGCTAAGTATGGCATACCAGAAAACCTCTGCATATGCATCTTTAGAGAAAAGAAATTTATTTATTATATATTATAAAATATATTTATTTTATTTTAGCCAGTCACTAACTGTCATGAGACTTCAGAGCTGATCTTAGAAAAACTCATTACTCTCCTATTATTCTATCTCAAAGCCATAGACAGTTGGAATGTGTAAATCCCTTTCAGGTTATCAGTCACCTTGCTTTGCTGTAGATCAGCTTGGTTGGCATCCATTATAAAGGATCAGTCATGAGGAGATAGCATAGGACCCACCTCCAATTCCATGCATATGAAAGATTAATTGTCAAAATACTGAAGATGCAATGACTTGGTGATATGGTATTTCACTGTCCACTACTGACTGTTGGCTCAGAAAAGATAGATTCTATTGTCACCTGCTGGTCTCCATAATGGCAAGGGGATGCTAAATTGATTCAATGTTTGACAGTGACACACACAAAAAAACATAAAAGAAGCTTTTATGGTGACAGTGATCAGACAATGGGCAGTGTCAGTGCCTGCTGAATGTTATCCTTCAGTGTAAGAGCCTGAAAAGCCTTTTCTCAGTGATTAAATGAATCTGAAAGACTGCCACACAGTCAGCGACAGCTCCTCTAAAATGACTGCTTGTGGTAAAGTGTGTGGGGTTTTTCCCTCCTTCTCTCCCTGTTGAATACACTTTATGAAGGCATTTCTTTTAAATTGTTGATGGTCTCAGCAATAATTAATAAAGGATGACTATCTGAAACAGAAGTAACAGCCCCTCAGAAGGAAACACAAGCACAAGTTCAATACGCGCATTAATGATGAGTGCTCCTTCAACCTGAGCAGCCCAAACAATACTTAAGATATTGAACCTGACACCAATCATTAACTGCAAGTTTAATTGAATTATATTCTGTGAAGGTGGCGGTTAGAAAATAGCTAGCCAAATCTCAGCAGCCAAAACAATAGTTACAATATTGAACCTGACACCAATGATTAACTGCAAGTTTATTGAATTTTATTCTGTGAAGGTTGCAGTTAGAAAATAGCCAGCAGAATATGATAGCAGAATGTTTTCAGAAGTCAGTGTATAATTACAACTAATGTTGGAAGTTGATGAAGGCCTTGGCTTCACTGTAGCTGTGTTGAGAGGTAAATTTCTCCAACTGATGCACTCACTTTCATTTTCTTTATCACAGATGAAATCTACCCAAAGGTTTACCACTCATGTTTCTTCGTCGTCACATATTTCGCTCCTCTGTGTCTCATGGTCCTGGCATACATCCAAATTTGCCACAAGCTTTGGTGTCAGCAGGTATGGCGTTTGACAACTAAAAGCTCTGGGCCTTAATAGAGGCCAAATGTTCAACTGGAAAGAAACTCTTCAAAACATGGAACTTTTTCAACAGATTCCAGGTACGTCATCAGGAGTACAGAGAACATGGCACTCGTTGCAGTGTGCCACCCTGGCGTCAAGCGGCTCGACCGTCAAGGTGAAAACCAGTGCCGTGACGGCGGAAGTCAAGCAGGTGAAAGCCCGGCGGAAGACCGCTCGCATGCTGATCGTGGTCCTGTTTGTGTTCGCACTCTGTTATCTTCCGATCAGCGTTCTTAATGTCATGAAGAGGTTAGTTGACTCAGTTGGTCTGGTGGTTGATTAAATGCTATTATATTTGTAAGGTCAGGTCAAGATGCGGGTAAATGTTGTGTGTAAAAATTGGAGTGTTTTTTTTATTCATTTGGTGCTTTCTGGCATTCATATCTCCACCACCATGTCCAAGGGAGCAGTGAATTGCTATTTTTATTGTCATTTTCACAGCTTGATTCAAATTGTGATTAAGTGTTTACAATTCATTTGGCTAATTCACAGGTTGTGGTTGTGTCTTGAAAAAGCATGTTGTGAGGGTATAAACTTGTTTTTTCTTTCTCTGTTTTTGTTTCTTTCTTGATGATTTTTATATATATGAAATTTAATCATTTTCAGGGTGTTTGGAACATTTGAATATACAAACAACAGAGAGACGGTGTATGCCTGGTTTACCATCTCACACTGGCTGATATATGCAAACAGTGCAGCAAATCCCATTATTTATAATTTCCTCAGTGGTGAGTTTCTCTGTCCTTCAGACATTTACCCCATCTACTGGACACAGCAGTACATCACAGTCCATACAGTTCACCAAACTTGCAGCTTGCCATTAGGAAGGTTGAGGCTTTTTGTTTAACTTGAAAGAAAGACTTCAAGGCTTCAGTGCTCTTCAGAACAGCTACCTTGTATTATTGTAGAGAATTTGCTTGTTCCATCTTAAATATGTCATAGACCTTCAAGCTTTGTTCAAGCTTTGTTAACTTGTGTTAATTATTTATGTTAATAGTGTTAATTATGTAGCGTCAGGGTTTTGAGATGAATTGGACAGACATATTAAAGGCTGCTTTCTGTGTTTCAAAGAGCATTCAAGCCTCTCTCTCTCTATCTCTCTCTCTGTCCTCATTCGGTCCTGCAGGTAAGTTTCGTGAGGAGTTCAAAGCAGCCTTCTCTTGTCGCTACTATGGTCGCCGGGAGACGGAGGAGAAACAGCATGTGAGAAAAAGAACCAGCACAGAGAGCCGAAAATCCCTCTCCACACAAATGAGTAACCTTGACAGCGTCTCTCGCATATATGACCATGTGCTGTAGTCCTGGCAGTGAGGGACAGAGAGAAGGATAACAGAGATTGCACAGACCCATACAAAAATCACTATTGAATGTGTAAAATTTTCAATATTGTTATGGCTATAGGATGACCAAAATTATAGAGGTAGGAGTTCCTAACAAAACAAAACCATACAGCTTTGTTCTCTGAGCCTTAGAATATATATCACAGTGATCTGCTGATGACTTCAACAACAGCAGGTTAGAAAACAGTTGTAAACATTGTGAAGTTTCCTGAAAAATTCTGGAAATGCCAGGTATGCTTCTGGGCAGTAGATGCAGCATAGACAAAAATCACAACATCAAAAAGCACAACCGCTCTTCATTTGTGATTTCTGTTTCATGTCAAAAGTCTGAGAGACATGATATGTATATTGTTTTTTATTTTTGGTGGAAGTTATTGTGTGGAGACATGGTCACAGCATGATCAATTCTAATGCAGGGACTTCCAACAACCCTTAAAATGTCTGCTTTAAAAAAAATGAATAAAACAACAGCCCTGGACATGTGCTTTGATGGTTTATAGTAATTTCTTTTTTTTTCTTCTTCTTCTTTGTCTTCTTCTTCTTATTATTATTATTATTATTATTATACGAAGTATTATTATTTTTAGCAGGCTACACATGAACATGTTATGGGGTAAAGCTGTTTCGTTGATTGTTGGTAGCACAATGATGACAAATGTATCAGGTATCACAAGGTTTTGATATTTTCTGTATTCGTGGAAAATGCTGAATGTTACTGAAATGCTCCTTAAAACAAATGTAAAATAATATTATTTTTACCTTCCTCCAGAGCATACCATACACCCAGGGAACAGTGTTTTGTCAGTTTATCACCAAAATAAAACTTTATATGGCTGGTCTCAAATGGTCCTGAATGAATGTTGCTTCCCAGTTAGTTTTTTTACCGTCATTGTATGGACTAATAACTATAACTATAGCTATTAAGAATGGGAGTAGTTCAATTGATGCCCCTTGTCAAATTGATGCTTTAAACTATGATTCACCACCAATCTCTACAATTATTATTTGCATGTTTCATATAAATATTTACATGATCTATGATGGACCTTGTTCACTGATGGTTCAGCAGCTCCTGAAATTCAATACCAGAAAAACAAATATCTCGCTCACCCAGGCAACCTACCCTTTTATACTGGGAAAAAATACATCTGTGACAAAGGTTCAGAATGCACTTCTACGCAATATTTTTTTTAGAATCAATAGGCATTGAAGGGGAGATTTTATCTGTGCGTAGACAAATATAACCCATACCTGCTCAGCTTTCATGTTCTCAGTGGCTTGCCAGTTGGACCTCTAAGGTGAAGGCGACTCGCTGTACGCACGTCAACCATGTTTGTATTTTGTTCTGTTATTAAGTTTTTTTTCATCCAATTTACCTTTTCGGTCATTTACGCTCAATTAGACTACCTGTTACAACTTAGGACCTACCGGAGAGGCTAGAGCCTTAGAGTAGGTTACTCTAAATTAATATAGGCTATAAAAATACGTTGGAATAGCTGCTTGTCTAAATAAATCAATAAACCAATGATGATGTAAACCTAACAAAGCATCGCCTGATGGGTCTATTTTGTTTATACGCATCCGAAAAGTACAACACCTACTTTTTTTCGTTCTGATCTGATCACATCGTCGGCAATTGGTGCATGTTACTGACGCCTGACGTCACCCCGCATCATATGCCTTATGCCAAATAGACGTCCATTCCTGCTGTGGTGTGGCAGAAGTTTGATAGCATGTCCCGAGCACTAGTGATGCCAGCAGCACTGGTCATAGGTAAGTTCTTTAACGAAAGTAGCCTACAATGCCACGTAAGTAAAATTTTATTATAATAATATATAAAATAATGGTATTGCTTAGGCCATGTTTTCGCTTTATCTTCAGTTGATGTGATGGTCGATAGGCTGTTCAAGTTGTTGAAGTAGCAGTCAAATAGGTTTAATGGACTGATAGGCTAGAGGTTTATGGTTAATAGCATACGTTTATCGACTGAATTTTCAGTGACATGCAGGGTAATCTATTGATCTGTTCCCGAGCTTTACAAAGAGAAAAAAAAAATGGTTCTCTGCATGAATGGTACACTGGTACATTTATTTATATACAGATTTGCAAACTTTAACACAATAGTGGTCTTGATTATTTTATGGAGTTAATGAACCAACATGAATTATTAACAGTGTTAATTAAAGCCAACATCATGGTCATCAACATTAACAATTATGGATGATAAGAATTTAAAGCATTGAAACTGAACTAAATTTAAACATTATTTCTGTGTTTCAGGTGCCCTGGCTGTACATATATTTGGCATGAAGCTATTCTCTACACCTAAAGGCTGCTATGACAATTTAGAGGAATGTGCAGCAGAACACAATTTGTGCATAAGAGCGGGGAATTCTCTCGAATCCATATGTGGAATTGAAGGTATATTTACCATATCCCCCACGATTCTTTTGGTGCATTTTTTGCTCTGACAGAAACAAATACATAGCATAACCGGGTCATAGAGAGACCACACACAGGAATTGGATAAATGGGCGAAGTTTCCCGGGAGAATTAAATAAAATGCTGCAGAGACAGTGGCCTAAGGGCAAACCATGGCGCTTAAACCGCATTTCACTCCCCTCCCATCTCAACACTTTGATTGGGGATGGTGGTAAATTCAGATATATCTGCGGGGTGCTGGGTGAGTATTTGTCACCAGAACCAACTTTGCCCAGTAGGGCATTACATTGCTTTTGTAGACCTCCTGAAACATGAAACAAAACCCTTACCCTGACTGTGAAGCTACTATCCATATGTCCCACCTGTGTACAACTGCAAAATAACACAAAATAATTTGTCTGCATTTCTGTTTGGCTATGTTTGTGTTCAGGTGGACCCTGTCAAATGGAGGACACAGAAATCTGTAACATGACTATTCAGTTTTTGTTTAATGGCATTTCCCTGGAGAGAGGATGTTTTTGCCAATGGGAAGATGAGCCATGCACCCTCCTGCACCTGCTTGCCGCCAACTGCCAGCAGCACTTGGGTAATGTGTCCAGATGCCTCTATTATGTGGCTCACTATCAGTCTTTTGTCTGTTATAAACACACACGTATGTATAGACACACACACACACACGCATGTGTATAGACACACACACACACACACACACACACAAAGGGCCAACAGCAGCTGGAGATTGTGAATCGAAAAGAATAGGACCACACTCAACTCAACTGTTTGAAGAATGTAATCAGGTTACAGAATTATGTACGATCAGGTGTTCTGACTGAGGTTTGGTTGAAGTCAGGAGTAGCCACTCTCCTTTCTCCATCATGAGCTTTGTGGATGAGATTGCCCAGCACAGCTCAGAGTTGGTTGTGACAGTTTTATCCTTAGCACCTCTTCCCAAATGATTAACAATAACAAAGTAGGAAAAAATGCATAAAGCACATAGTTACATTTATAGCCACTATGGTCACTGGCACAACGCAAACACATGGGGCATCCCTGCAGGAAACGGGCCCCCACCCACCCCCGGCCATTCATCAACATTACATCAACAGTACAACTACGCTTTCTCACCTCTTGCTCTCAATCGAAACTCTGCATATTACACACCTTCTTCCCTCTCCCTCACGCTCCAACTCTGCCACCCCGCCCTCTTCTGTGCACACATCTTTAGGGACCAGTATTATCAGCTATCCATTGATTCTACTCAATTTCCTGAATACATTTTCAACGAGACAGAGATATCACCTGGAGAAATGAAATACTGTTTTCTGATTGGCTGACAGGGTGTCCATTATTCCCCGATAGCGGGACACCCACGACGTACATCTGATAAAAAATGTTTAATAACCGTTCCATATCAAGGCTCTTTTGAGTGATAACCATAACAACAGAGAGCAGCCTTGTGGATCTACTTTCCCTCAAAGCATACATAAAAAGCTACAGACCAGCCATTTTTTGTAGATTACTGTTTAAAGAAAATAATTACATAAATGTAAAAATTATTCTGGCAACCATGTGGTAAGTGGGATAACGGCCTTCAAGGTGTCCTGATATAGAGGAAAAATGGACTTGGTGTAGGCAAACTTGGCCTTTGGTATCGTGCTGTTTTTCACCCCACCTTGACCATTATTCCTCTACATCGGGACACCTTGGTTGCCGTTATTCTTAACATATCAGCTGTCAAATTTGGTGGAGACACGTGCGTCAATGGTACCTATATGCTTAAGGCAGCACAAAAGTTAAACTAACTTTTGCATAATGAGAACAATATCATTTAAAACTTTGACAGGTGGGGCGGAGCCCTTTGCTCCTCTGGGCTGTGGGGGTGAACTTTACGCCCATATAGGTCCAGATATAATTGTTACCATAACCCCAATCCACAGATGATGTAAAATCCTCAGCTAAGACGAGTTGGACACCTCAGGAGCTGATCCCGAAGTTTGCTCCTGGCTCTGTTAGCTGTCTGCGTGCGCTTCAGAGTTGTCAGGAGAGTCACGACTGTGCTTCAGCCTACGAGACAATGAAGGCACTCTGTCCCATGGATAGCACAAACTGTAAAAGTAGGGTGGCCTCCCCGCTCTGCCTGTCTCTGTTGGAAGAGCTCAGAAGAAGCCCACTTGGCCAGTGTACGTGTAACCAAGGCAGAAGAAAGTGCTTGGTGCTTTGGCGTTTCATTCATGAAAACCCTTGTGTTCATGAAGTCCTGGAGGGTCAAATTTTGTACATGACTACATCGAACCAAAACGGTCAATGGCATACCCGTAAGATGCTGTGTTCAAACTCTGTTGTTGTTTTTTATATGCCTTCATTTTACAAAACTGAAGTTATTAGTGAATAGTTTAAATAGTACATTTACACAATTTATAAGTGTTCTGTGTTGATTTGTGACCTGCTTTTTGTACATTGCTCTACAAAAATGCTGCTTTCCCTCCTCATGGCAGTTGGTGTTTAATGTGTTGCAGCTGAACAAAAGACGGTTCCCAAGATGAAGTGGTCAGATAGTGGTCTCTCAGGATATGGTAATATCCCCATTTGGTTGTATTTTCCACAAGAGAGCAATGACATTTTTTTGCAGTTGAGATATGCTGGGAATTGCAGTAACCAATAATTGCCTTCGATACGTCTTTTTTTTGCTGTTGTTCTTTCCTTTACTTTTCTGTTCTGTTCTCCCTCATTTAGTGCCTAGTATGAGCCATTCTTGTAGTGAACAAATGACAGCCTGCCTTGAACATGAGTCCTGCAATAGGTGGCTGGTACCAATGGTGCAGGCCTGTCCTGCCAGCCAGTGCAATCAGTCACAGTGTGGCCTGAGAATTCAGCAGTTTTATGAAGACATGCCACAGACCACAGCAGAGATGCTGGTCTTTTGTACATGTGATCCAGAGGACCAAGAGTGTCAGGTGGCAAGAGCGACTCTGCATGGTGGCATGTGTGAAGCTGAGGTAGACTGGACTTGTTTGGAAATGATGGACAGCTGTCTGGAGGGCCAGATGTGCAGGTGTGTGACAGAAATAAGTAGGTTTCCTGTTCATCAATGGCAGTTAGTGAAGTTAGAAATTGCTGTTGGCAGGCTAAAGGTTTACGGGGTGATTGTTCTGTTGCTAGCTTTGCCACTCTCTAGAACTTTAACATGTTTTTAACACGCATGTTTAAAATGCACTAATTGCTCAAAACCCTGTTAAAACCATGTAAAACTTCAAAAAGTGATTAATGGTCAGTGCACACCAAGTGCAGATTTTCACATGAAAAATTTGCACGGCATAAAGCAGGTGATAACATACATGTGTTCATAAGAGCAAAATATAGGATAGGACTCATTTGATACAAAATTTAGTATTCAAATTTCGCATTGTGTCCTGTGTGCACCGACCTTAAGTCAGTGATCGACCAATTTGTCACACTGCTGCTACTCTGCACTAGATCTTATAATCAACAAGCTATGTATAGGTATTAAGTGTGAAGTAATTAACATATTTGACTACTGACTCATGCATCTGGCTGCCATTTTATTGATTTTATCTCACAGGGAAAGGTTTGGCACCCTCGTGTCAAAATGCTTGGGAATGAAGCTGTTTGGCACTGATGACAGTGATGTCTTTTCTGAATGGGTTGATATCATGGACTACAAGCTCAGCTGGAGTCAAGACAGAGAATGCAGAATGGCTGTGGTGGCCTCAATGGGCACCGTTATACAGCAACCATGTAGCTGCAATGGGCTGCCTACCCACTACATCCACAAATGCAACATGCTCTATCAGCTTCTACACAACAAGTCCATTTTTAGTGAGTTGGAAGTAAGGGATAACGGCCGACGAGGTGACCAGTTCAGTGGAAATAAATACAAGGTGGAGGTGAAGAATTCCACCGATGTGTGAAGCGAGGAGTGGAGTTGCTTCCGTCAAGTCATTATTTCCATCAAATATATCACCTCGAAGGTCGTTTTCCCACTTATCTCCCGCTTGTATTTAGGATATAATTTTATCTTTTAATTTTAACGTTCTTTATATTGAGGAATAATGTGCATGAACTACAGAAAATAACCTATTATAGCTACCTTTGGGGGGGGGGGGGGGGGTAGGTGCAGTGTAAAATATTTTACTATGGTTGTTGTGGTTACCATTCATAAGCGCACTGATATGGAAAGGTGATTTGGTGAATGCCCACCTCATCAGCCAATCAGAAAAGAGAATCTCATTGTTAAGGAAAATAACAGTAAATAATTGGTTAAAATATCATCCATTTTAACTCAAATGGCAATACTTCAATCATTGCATCCCAATCCTCAGGTAACCATATGGCTATATCAAGGGCTCCTGGTCAGTTATTGACAGCAAATGAAGAGATGCATGAACTGTGGCGGGTGGGTGGTAAGTTCCTAGAAAATTGCCTATTGAGGCATGTTTGGTGAAGTATAATTCCACTTTTATTCAATTAACTTATATTGTATAGTGTAACTTTAAAAGTAAATAAAAATATGATATTTAAGAAATCAGTGCTAAAAGAGGCTGAATGTCTGTCATCATCATTCTTATTTTTTTGCAGATGATACTTTGTATATATCTTTTTACATCATCCTGGTTGTGGCAGTATTAGGTGTGGTCATCATTGTTTTGCATAGACTGGGGTAAGTTGTATTAATTGCTGAGTCTCCGCTATGCTTTCAGATACAACTTTCAAATACAACTTTGTAACTCCTAAAGGACATAGTCAACATCTGTTTTGCAGTCTTTTGTCTCCGTGTGCTTAACCTTTGTCCTTTTGATCGATAGGATGCAGAAAAAGGCTGCAAACCAACGCAGATACGATACTCCTTCACAAAAGACCAGTGGCACTGATGTCCATAGATGTTAATATTAAAGCCCTCTGTTATGTTTACTGACTTATGGAATTAATGTAATTTTTGTGAATTCTTTCATTCGTTTGAGTTACTGTAAATCAGTACTATGGTATCATAGTAGAAACAAAGTCTCTAGTGGATATCTGGTGATAGGAAAATGTCTAAGCCAGTTGCAGCATGAACTAAAAACAGGAAAAGAGATTCTCTACTGCAGGGAAATTAAATGGACAGGTAACACCAATCTGACACTAATCTGACCAGTGACCACTGTTTGTTTGTCCCAAACACATTTTTCAAAAAAAAAAGAAAAAGTCTTTATTTAGAAAGAGCAAAAGATATGGCCTATGGGAATAAATCACAAATAAATCTGATCTGAGTACAGTTAACAATGGGATGTCTAACTTGCTACAGGCTATTGATCATAGTCTTTACCTCTACTCGCTACTCTAAATATTGAAATACTCAACAATTCTGCTTCTCCATAGCACTACCTGGTTATACTCTATGTTATGTGCATGCTTTGATCTTTTTTTGTCTTTGAATACTTGTAGCCTTTTCAGTGTTTATACAGTGCATATATGGGAGTGTATTTTCACCCGTCCATCACTGACTCAGACTGCAATTATCATGCCGTTCTCTCCATGAAGAGATGCTTAAATAAATGTTTTGGTTCTCACACAGATGTCTCCTCTGTTTTGCATATTGTGTGTCCTGATTATAGTGAATAGCTTGTGTGAACAGCTCCATTTTGGTGTAGAAACAGTGCCAGTGCTTAGGTTTTATTGGGGTATAATAAAACTCCATGTGTGTTTGTCTAGAGTTCCCTTAATATTTTTTAAATACTGGACAGTAAGCCAGTAATTTACTGGCTACAGTATGATACATTACATCCTTCTTAGATCACTAGGTCACAGTTATTCTCATGGGTCATGGGATATTCAATGATTATGTTCATGCTTTACAGGCCCCATAATGATTGATCAGTTTTTCTAATAAAAACCTATTTGCACTGTAGAGTATGTACTTCAACCTCTATATTTTGTCTTACTTTTAATCTGAAAGATGAGGGTCCTTCTTAGTCCCATTTTAAATTGATTACCACACGAGTTTCACATATCTCTGTAAATTTGACTTAATTTTTTCCCTTAGCTAACTTCCTTTTTCAAATTGCACTCTGTAAACAAAGCCCTCTCAGGTCACAGGCCCTATTCCTCTGTACCCGCTCTCTTTTCTCTTGACTCTCGTCCTGTGCATATGAAATATAATGGACAAGGCTCGACTAATTTTCCCTTTGAACCGTGGCAAACAAAACTGAGATGGCCTGAGACGCCTCTCCGCGCATCTCAAAGGTCATTGTGTGTATGTACAAGTAAGCTTGAAAAATAAAAGCATTTTGAATTTTGCTAAATTATTTATGTCATCAATTAAGGAAGAGCATTTTTGTATTAGGCTGTTTTCATATTTCAGGATTATAATTTTATGACTACACTGACTTGTCCTGAATCATATGGTGAGTCATATCCTGGAACAATACCATTTGACACCCAGGGCTCATTCTTGGACAGACAGGCGGCAAGCCTCACATTTAATCATTCATGATGTATGAGAATTACAGTGTCTAATATGTGTCTAATATGAGTGGCTTGCTGCTTACAGTAATCCCATGGAATCTACTATGATGGTTTATAGTTAGACCTTGTGGAGTTTTATCAATGTACCCAAGACTGAAAGAACCATGTCTGAAAAGATTCCTACCTCTTTTATTGCAGAGTTACACTAACAAAAGCACAGAGCAGCGCAGGCACTGGTACAATTTGTATACAGACAGTATGCTTCTGAAATGTCTCTCTCACTCTCTCTCTATGCATGGAATTATGTCTATATATATATATATATTATATATAAATTCCATGCAAACGGTCACATCCATAACACCAACAAAATACCATGGTATTTGTATGATGCAAATGATTATGTGAAAAGTTTCATAAAATTTGTTATTACTACTAACTAATTATTACTAATTATTACTACAACCAAGAAGACAGAATGCTCAAATTTTATGTAATCATCATTCACATCATACCATACCATGGCATTGTGTTGGCGTTATGGACCTGACAGTTTATCGTAAGTTCACAGACTTCTGCTTTACTTGTAGATGTTGCATGACAGAAGCAAAGGAAAACAGGCATGACAAGCCTTTGGAAATACCACACTGTGTGTTTCCAAAGAAGACTTAGGAAATGAGCTTACATGGGAGGGAAGATAATGATCAATGTCTCACTAGTTTTAAAGCCAGTCTGACCTCCAGGACCCAGTACAGCGCTCCGTCTTAATTACAAACACATTGGGCAGGAAATGAACAGAAGAAGAGCCCAGCAGGAACAGACACAACAACTTACATATATGAGGAATCATCTCCCTAAGGACTACACGTACGGATGTTTAAGGGGTTAAGATGCAAGAATATTAATCACTTTGGTAGGAAGAAATAGTTATATTTGTCAACAGTTAAAGTACAAACACATAGTTATCAGAAGCTAGGCAGTAAATATATTTTATACAACATACATATATATATATAGTGCAAAGCAGAATAGTATATATTATTTATGATATTACATTTTGGCACAGAATTGTATATATGACTTATTATCTTATCTTATTACATTTTGGGATACAGTGGCTCACAATGTCTCAGATTTGGCTTGGGCAACCTTGGAGTTGGTTCTGCGGTTTAAGGCTTGACAGATGAATTCACCTGCATGTATGACTTTTGAAAGGTTCACCCCCTGGATTGGAAGAAAGAATGAAACACAGAGAGAGAGAGAGAGAGAGAGAGAGAGAGATGGAGAGAGAATGAGCTGAATGAGTTGCATGCACATTTCTCTAACAGCAGGGGGTGCAACAGAAAAAGAAACATGTCCTGGGATTAAAGGTAAATTGAGCTCTCCAAACTCCTCCAAGCAGTTAAAAGGTTAATGAGGCGAAACAGCAGTAATATGAGTGTACACAAGCCTACCATGATCAATGTAGGGGAAAATTCTGTTCTAAAGGAGACAGGGCATGGTCAAATAGATTGCCAGGGTGCAAGAGTGAACAGCACAATTGCTTGCCTGAAACACTTATGGTTTGTTGTTGCAAAGACTGATATTCCAGGTTTCTACACTAGGGTTGAACTGTGTGTATTCATACTTATTGGCTCAGAAGCACTTTACTTTGAAAGCTGAAAATGGACATTACATCAAGTATAAACACCTTATTTGTTTAACCATGTAGGATGTGTATGAGACCAGCGTCTGTGTTTGGTGAATCACACTTCACAGCTGGGGGGTACACTATGAAGCCAGGTTACTTGCTAAACTGGGTAACTTCTGGAGTAACCGCTGATCTAAAAACAACATGTACTTCAGGAACAAGTGATGCTCAATAGAGGATTCTTTTAGGGATCAGTGGTAACTCCCAAAGCTACCCGGGTTAACCAGTAACCTTGCTTAGTAATACAGGCCCCTGCACTGCACCCTCTGAGACAACAACAACAACAACAACAAAAACATAAGGATAGATCTCTAAGGCAATATAAAGACACACTTACTGTCTCTATGCCCAGGCCATGCAGCATATAGACAACATCTTCGGTTGAAACATTGCCTGAGGCCCCTGGGGCATATGGGCAGCCTCCCAGCCCTGCCACGGAGGAATCCACCACAGAAATCCCCATCTGTGCCGAGCACAACAGGAAAGGCTTTCAGTGCCTACAAAAGGTGAGCCTGGCGTAAAGTCTCTCTACAATGCTATCAGTTGTCCTTTATTATGATGTTCTGTTCCTATGCGGTTTTGTTGCCTGAGAATATACTGCATAAATCAAGGATGGGGAGTTTTCTGCATGGCTTTGTTTATTATTTGGCATTGAGGACTTCTTTTTTGTAGGAGAATGGAGCACTACACTACCCAGGAGGCCTAATTATCCAAGACAAAACTCCTGCAAACAGCAGCACTGCTCGTATACTTTCACAGCATGCAGCTGTAACCACCTTCATATTGACAGGAAACAACCTGAAACAGAGCAGTCTCAGTTTGATGTTATCTTCTAGAACACCATTTCTTTGTAAAGGCATGATCTGCATATATGTGCATTAGTATAATCAATCACAAATGATAAAATATCACAAACGATAAAATATACCTTTTTTATTTTATTCTCAGATTTTCAAGCATTTCTCCAGACAACAGACAAAGAGGAATGACAAGACAGAATAAAACACACACTGTGGTTTCCCCTTCATGGCCATTCAAAACCAATGTGTATAATACTTCATTGCAAAAAAACGGAACACTTCCACCCAAGGCCATAAAATAACTCAAATTTAATCACACAAAGACCCCATCCTCAACCTGGGAGCACAATACCTCAGTCTTCTGCTCCTGTATAAATATCATGCCCCCATATGAAAAAACAATCACCTGTAAGAAAAGGTCTGCCATGTCTTTTTGAACTTCCTCAGATTCAATTTGGTTTTTACGGTGCGTATAATCAAAGTAATTGTAGGATTTCTGCACACTGTGGGGAAAGTGCGTACAACTGTGTGTACTGTATGTGTCTGGCCTCCATATGAGAATTAATGATGCGTTGTAGGCCATTCTAGCACGTCTGAGCTTTCCTTGGATCGCACAGCCAAATACCCTGAAACTTTTGACTTGCAGAGGTCTTGACTTTTTGTTCTAATCTTACAGCGTACCCTGACAAAACCCCACTCGACATTTTTCACTTGTGTCAACACTGGTTTCACTTGAATGTGTGAAGCTATGTTTCATATAACTTTATTTTAAAAATTGAACAGATGTTAGTAAGATGGGGCATGGTGAGGAAACCATTGTTTTCCAGGTCAGCAATTCAGGCGTGCAACTTCACTTGTAGTATTCAGGTGGAGGAAACTGTATGACATCTCCCTCCCAGGACCCTGGGTTGGGCTTTAAATCCATTAAGCTATTTACAGGGGCTTCTGGAGTCCTTTCTCTTTGTCACAACAAATTATAAAGCCAGGCCTGCCTATTTTTCAGGAGCGTTCGCAGATTAAGATATCAGAATGTTTTCCACATGTCCCCGTGACTGTCTGGAGGATCTTAAAGATGTTTTCCAGCTTCCGAGGCCAGATGTGGAGGATCCCACAGTGAGGTGAAATTAACGCACTTATCCTCCGCCGGACCCGATGCAGTCGTCGGGACAGATCAATGCATTACTTGAGCTCCTTTTACCCTTTGGGCAGGGTCAAGTAAACAAAATAAGAACGGGAGGCTATTTTTTTAAGACAATGGTTGCAATTGGTGCCTTTCTCAGGGACAAGGCCTTATTTCATTGGAGGGCTGTCTGAGCAAGCTGTAATTGCTATTTGTGTTGGCACAGCGTGAGCGATCCCTGTCGGTGTGCAAGCGCGCTCGAGATTTCCAGACCCCTTGGTTTCATTAACGTCAGTGCAGGATATTGTATTGGGCAGACGGTTTTGTTGTGTAAACACGGAGTGGTAATTTACCGCGCCAATCCTCTGGTGTCGAGACGCTAACAACAAGCAACGTGGAGGGTTCCCAGAGTAGGCCTGTTCCCCCTTCTGGAGCAGTGCGGCTGGAGAATGATGGCTAGCCCACCGCCGAAAAAAAATACCGTTTTCTGTTGCAACGCACGCCGCCGCTTGGGGAACAGCGGTCAGGAACTTCAAATTGCAAGTGTTCAATTAACTTAACACTGCCAAGAAACCAGATGTGGAACTGCTGCTAAAGGGCTTGCATTCAATGAGCTGTGGCCATTGCAAAAAAATGCTAAATTCTTGGGAAGGTTATGAAACCTCATTTTCAGTTTTTCTTTCTTCAACCACAGGGTCAGAGTTGCAGAGCACTGTTTGCCTGGCTGGCTGGCTGCTCAGGCTGGCTAGTACAGCACCCCGCAGGTGAACGAAAAAACGAGAGGGGGAATACCGCACCGCACTTCTAGTGTTTTTGTTTGCTTAGAGTCCAGCAGTTTAGCAAGTTGCGCTTGCGAACGACTGGTGTAGCCTACTGACTCAGCTTTTGACGTTCTCTGTGTTCAATTGTACTGAAGGCTCGCAGCGCAATGTGCTGACAACTTTCCGTCTTGGGACAGTTCCTCCCAGCAATAAATAAACACGACTACCTCTATAAAACCACAGCCGTTCATTTGTTCTGTATTTTTGGCCGATCAGAAGGTAGACAAAATATAATGAGTTATTTTCAAGAAAAGACGGAAATTATAAGGCAGGATCGAGGCAAGGCAGTATGAATACCCTCTGTGATCTGGGAGCATATGTGTATGCCAAGGTAAAGACCTTACTCCTTAAACACAAGTGACTTAATTTAAACACCTGGGAGGGATTCTCTGCATATAGCCAGAGATGCACTGTGCCATGTTGAGTGAGTAAGGGTATGTGTTTATGTTGGCGTATGGGTTAGTGTTACTCTACTTTCTCTATTTTCGTGTTGCTTGTGTGTGCGCGCGCGCGCGCAAGTGTATGTGTGTGTGTGAGAGTTTGAGACAAAAAATTCAGGAAGAGACTGAGTACAGCTGTACTTGAAGCTGTCTCTTAACTTAACTGTCAGTTCAGCAGACATCACTTCATCAAGAGCTAAATCCTTAATCCCCGTCAAACAGTGAGATTACAGTACTCAGTAAATCTCAGCGATAACTCAACCACCGTACAGCTACCATTCACAGCCAGCCAGTAAAAAAAAGGTTTAACATGGTCAGAAGCCCTTGTGTTTTCCCAAGGCAAAATGAATTTGGCAGGACTGCCTTTCAGTTCCATAACACGTCCCATGGCCGTGGCTATTAAACAAGCAAGCCTGAGGGAGAGCCTTCCTAATCTCCCTCTCATTGAGAGCAATATTTTCCACTGAATGGCCCGCTCGCTCATTCCCATGGCAACCAGAGGGAACACACTGCGCCAATCTCGAGAGGGCTAAATCACCAATAAGACTGATTCTCCAGCTGTGGTCATTGGAAGGTTAACGGAGACCTGCTGCACAGTCGGTCAATTACCTTGTTGACCATAGCACACGCTGGAGATAGTGCTGAATGTGGGTTTATTCTATTGACAAATGAGAGGTTGCTATCTTGTTTTGTTTTTTTAATGAATCTATCTGATTTTTTAACAAAAACAAAACAACATTGTGTAATGATGAGGACACAAACGTTGGCCCTGACGTAGCATAATAAACCATGCATAATCACGCTGTCATGGTGGCCTTCTTACAGTCTTGGACCCTTCAAGCTGTTGACCTTTCCAAATATCTTTTGTAAAGATCGCATCTCAACATGTGAATATATCCTATCTGTGAAAGGGTCAAAAGTCCGTCAAGAGGATGAGATATCAACCGAAGACATAAATCATATGAATCCCATTACTGTCAAAGTCACCACAAATAAACACCACAACATCAGCATTCTAAAAGGGCAAGATGTGCTTTAAAGTCAATATCCAACAATTAGGCATCTATCTTCATGGTTACATAAAAAGTCACATGGCAGGAGCATTAATCTTAATCAACAACAGGTGCAACACGTCAAAGAGTTTCATTCAGCTCTGCAACTACATGCTCTTCCTGAAGTGATCACATCAGGAAAGTCCCTCATGTTCATATGTTCCTACTTCCTAGCCACAAGTAAAACATGTCAAATGCTGTACTGACTTACACTTGGTAATAATTCATCTTTGTCTTAATCAGTCTAGCAGTCCTTTTGAACTCAAAATGTCTCATTCAGTGAATAAAGTGTCCAGATGCATTGCTGAACTACATGCATTTGCTCTTTGCTCGATATGACCGATTCCATGCAAATGTCGAGAACCTGATCCTGCTCAGCAACAGTGACATTATACTCAGCAACAGTGACCGCAACAGCAACAGTAAAAGCGACTACGGATGAGTTTGTTTCATCTTACAGGAAGACAACACTTCCTCCCGGGCCAGTGGAGAGATGGTAGGCATCTTTCAAACAACTCTTTTCAGTGCTGTCCTTTCATCTCCAATTCTCCACTCTCATCTTCACCTCTGAGAAGTTGATCCCAATAGCACAGCACAGGATAGACATCAGCCAGTACTCTTTCAACCCTGAGATGAAACTCAACTCAATGGTATCTGACAAAAGGCACTCCAGCAGGTGCAAAGGCTCACTGGGAGAGGACAAAGAGACTGCTTGGTAATTATTTAAACAAATAGATCATACAAAAATGTTTTTTAAAAAATAGATAAAGTTATCACTTTTATTAGACTCTTCTCTCACCAGGTGAAATAATAAGAACATTAATAATTACAATTGGTTGCCACTTTAGTCAATCAAACTGGCTATATCAATTATGGTGGAATCCGACTCTTTTACTTCATGCAAAGAGCCTGGTGTTTTTTCATTTTCTATGTACTTCCATGGCACTTGTGTTCTTCTTCAGGTGTGCGTTCACTGTAATCTGGTCATTGTAGGCTGGTCATTAATCATTAGTCATTAAGTAAATTAAAGTTTGCTAACATACTGTTCCATTCTGCTTTAAAACACTGAATGAGTGACTACATACAGCACATCTAAACAGTATATAGTTGGAGATTGCAAGAGTGAGGTATTTTAAGAGTAGGTCCTTAATCTGGAAAAGTTGTATATTGAAAGGTCTTCCTCTGGGGATTTATGTCTGATATGTCTGATATGTTATGATATGTCTGGGGGTTTAGATATGTGCTTTTACTGTAAAAGAAGTTAATAACTACTGTCAGGTAAATGGGATGGTCCATTTCTTTTTCATACTTCACTGGTGATTTTATAGAAAATCATTTACTATTTATTGGCCCAAAACCACAAGGAGGAGAAATAAGCTAAATGTAAGCTTTCTTTAAGATATATAGCATGTAGTCTGGTTAATGTTTGAAGTACTAGAGTTTTTTATAAAAGTTTTCTGGAGGCCTAAAAGATGCTATACTGGTTCATATTAAAGGAGCAAGGGGTGAATAACAAGAAAAACTTGAGGGCTTCATACATTACTGTTAGACGATCAAGATGATATAATGTCCAGAACTTAATTTCAAACCACTGGACTACGGGTTGTTCTGTGGTGAAATAATTAATTCTCTCATGAATTTGATCAAAAGTTGAAGTAAAAGCTTTCATTGATTTACACTTGGTAATGATTCACCAATGGTGTAATCAATCTAGGAAGCTTTTTGAACTCCAAATACCTTATTCAGCAAAAAAATGTCCAGATGCACTTCTTGGCACTGACATTTGCTCAACATGACCTATCCCATGATGCATTTATTAATATGAGTATTTTACTAGCCTACAATGCTGAGAGAATTCTGTGAATAACTGAGTTACTGAGCCAGAACTCAGGGCCCTGGGAAGCAGGAATGCTAGCAGACTATCACGCCCACTGAGACCTGTCTGGCCATCTCACTGCCCGTCAATCTGGTCAACTCTGCCTCTGCTCACAAAGAAAGGCTCCATGACATTAAACCTTCCCAGGCCAGGTTTGTGAAAGAACATACTTTTATGTTACACACATGCGTGCACGCACGCACACACACACACACACACATGCACACACATACATACACACACACACAGACAACACAGCAAATAATAGCCTGAAAAGAAAGATACAAAGAGCATGGCATGCCTTTATCATGAACAAAAGCAGAGGTGACTGTGATCTGACAGGGTTAGCTGAATTCATTTCTTGCTCAGTTGGTGGTAAAGGACTCTTGGCACCTAGTAATGAAAAGCCATGATAACATCTTTCATTTCCACAAGTCTTTTTTTTTTGGGGGGGGGGGGGTGCAAATGGCCGGCTGAACTTCCTTGGCTGTTATTATTTTCTGTGGTTTGTGAGAGGCAGCTGTAGTGAATCAGGCTTAATGCTAATTCACACTGAGGAATTTCACCTTGTCCCTGTTTCTTTTCACTGTTGTCAAAGGTGCCCAACATCACAATGTCTGGAACAGAGTTATTTTACACAGTCACCCCAGCAGCTGAGACAGCTGAAAAAGGCACTGTCGTGCGCATAGACGCTTGCTTAGAATAACCCCAGTCACGCTCGGGAGATATTTTTGTCCTTAGAACAACACAGGCCTTCCTGCCGATCGTCAGCTTTTCTTATTAGCTAAACCTGCTTTCGGGAATCTGTAATTCAGATCACTCACATCCTAATATGCAGAGGAAATACAATACCAGGCAGGTGAAAAAGGTAGAACACAATTGCTTGTCTGAATTCAAATTAGCTTCTCTCTGTTTCTTTGGAATCTTTTTTTCCTCTTCTTTTTTTTGAAATTGGACCCTCAACCATGACACCCAATTCACAACAAAGTGAGGGAGATTCATGAACAACTCTTTGTGATGTGCCGACCTCAGTTAGGGTTACACAGTTACAGATGGAAAGGCATGGAGGAGGAGAGTAGAGGCATGGATGAGAATAGTGAGCTCAGGCAGGCATATTACCAGAGCCTGGGGTTTTACTCCCCACCCCACCCCCACCCACCCCAAACGCTCGTCCACCATGTGTTTAGTAGTGGGCGATGAAAGAATAATTCACCCCTTTGCCCTTTAAGCAAAGCATTGTCGCAGGGTTCAACAGGCTAGCGACAGATGAGTTGGGAGCCTCTCCTCTCCTCCCCACGCACACTCCCCTCTTTCCTCTCCCCCTTCCTTTCTCTCTCCTCTCTCCTCCCTTCTGTCCTCTCCTCTCCTCTCCTCTCTGGCTCAGGGGCTTTGTCAAGGCAAGAGCCCCTGTCATATGAAACAGACACCCAATAGGTAAGCCTTTGTGTCGACCTCCTGACAAGCGCTGACCCCGCCCAGCCCCCGAAGCGCATCCCTGCACGGTCCGGGGAAGGCTAACTGTGAAAGAGAAGCCACAAAGGGTCTCAGAGAACTGATAGGGCTGCACCGGCAAGGGCTCTGGTCTGTGTCTGAGACGCCCCAACCGAAGGCTTCTCACAAACAAAAGCTGGCGAGTTATATCAAAGCAGCGGGGGGGTTCTTTTCCCTTCTTTCATACATACATTAATCGCTAAACCTGCTTTGGCAGTAGCTACTTTACAAAGTTATGGTTACACCAATAAAGCATCTTTTGAAATTGAGTTGGAACATAAATGAAGCTCAGCGGTGTGTGTTCGGGGCACATGTGAAACTGCAATTCAGGAACTGAGAGGTAATGAGCATGTCTGGCAGCCATGTTTTATGTTATTTGAAGGGATACTGAGGAGACGATTTCTCTTTTGGGAAGGTTTTACTTTTTTCTCCAGAGAGACATCTGAAGCCCCTGTATCGGGTTCTTTTTAAACCTTCCTCTAAATTGATGTTTTCCTTTTCACTTCTGTGCAAGGTCACAGGCAAAGTTGGGACACCATATCCCCAGATGAAGTCTGCCTCCCCTCTGCAAATGCAATAACTGCTAAAAATAACTATATGAATAGGTCTATGCTATTACAATTTGCTCACCTACACACTGCTACCATGACATGAAACAGAGGCCATTTCAAAGGTAACTAAGGCTCTCACCTGCAGAGCAATGAGGATGTTGGCTAGCGCTTGCCCATAAGTATCATGGCAGTGGACTGCCAAGGCACTGGTGGGTATTTCTTTCATGACACTCTGCAGCATCTTGGCCATTGACTTGGGGGTGCCCACGCCAATAGTGTCACCCAGCGAGACCTCATAACAGCCCAGATCATACAGCGTCTTTGCTACCTGAGTCAAAACAGAAAAATGTTAAAATTGTTATGTTCACATAAACACAAATTTGTGAATTGTGATGCTGATTCATACTATGAATGTGTGTGTATGGAAGGATTCACCTTATAGAAAAGGAGAAAGAAATAACAGAAAAAGAAGAGAAGCTGTTCACCTCTGTTACTTTAGCTGGTTCAATGTGTCCCTCATAGGGACAACCAAGAGTGCACGAGACATACCTGAAGACATAACAGAGAAACAGACAGCTATTTTAGTTCTGCGATGGGCACTTGTGTGGTTAATATGACGACACAGAGGTGTAAATGGCTAACAAAAGACCTTTTAAAATGGCTGAAACTGTGTCTAAATATTGATGACCCAACCCTCTTTTGTAAAATGAAAAAATAAATACTTCTAGCAGGGCTGAGGGGACACTGCAAAACATGTGCAGTTGGGGAATATAACATTTGCTCTGTGTTGTTCATGTTGCTAAGTACAGGCCACAATGTTGACCGTGGGAATGAGAAATGCGTCCAGGAAAAGAGAGAAGAAGTAAAGTAATATGCGCTTTCCATATGTGTAGGAAACGTTTACTGCTTGACCAGCGGACAAACAAGTGAAAAGCTGAAAATGTTTCTCCTGGGCTCCCGGTTGTTAGACGATACATCAGCTAGCTACCGGAATTTCCATAGAGTCTTGCTACACTCTGGAAAAGGGGGTGCAGGAGGAGGAAGAGGAGGGGGCAGCTTGAACAGTGGGCACAAAGTCCCATTTGCCAAAAGGAGAATATGAAACTAAAGTGTGGCCTTGGGAAAACAAAAAAAGCTCTCTCTTTTTTAAGATTAAAGGCCGCTGCCACACAGGTTGACAAGCCATATTTGCTTGGACACATCTGGACTTGTAGTTGTAACTGATACAAAGTCTTAGGTTCTGCACGCATCTGGAACTTGACTTATTTGGCCATTAACAAATGAAATAATTTCACAGTTTTGGCCTGGAAATATCCCCCCCCCCCCTTCTTAAAAAAAGCGTAAATGAAGGTCTGCTTCATGTATAAGTGATACATTATGAGAATGAGATTTGATGACATCTCCTGAGGTGAACATTTATAGAAGCCATTTTTTAGACACACTGTGACATTGTAAAACACTCAAAGTGTATTGCCAAGTTTATGCATGGGGTGCTGAACACAGTACATACACAATTAAACATAGGCATTGCCCAACAAGTAGTAGCCCAGTGCACAAAAAAATCTGTCAAGCTGAACGACTCTTAAGTGGTCGAGGGGTCGAACTCACCCCCGTACTGGTATGCCTGCCTGCCTGGCGGATGAGATGACCTCTTTAAACCTCAGCATGCTTTCCTCGATGGAGCAGTTGATGTTCTTCTTGCTGAACGTCTCAGAGGCTGACCCAAAAACAGCTACTTCAGAAGCCCCCGCCTCAACCTTTCAGATGTGGAGGCCGTTGGGGGAATGGATATAAATCAGTCAAGCTAAACATTTACTGATCAGGGCAAGACCCTTCTTGGGATGTAAACACAGCCATTCAGCTAAAGGTTAATGGAGGAAAACTCATTTCAAGTCAGGTTATATGCTGTATATACATGGTGGTAAACATTTAAACCAGTCATCAACAGTTGCTAATAACTCCAAAAAAAGACTGTTGTGGCATAAATAATAAACTCACGGCAGCTTGGTAGCCATGGAGGTTAGGGGTTAAAACGGGATATTTCACATGAGGTGACTTGGTTATTCCTTTAAGCACATCAACATGATCAGCCATCTACAATACAGACAAAGCACTTTATAAGGGTTAATGGATCCAGCATAGAGTTTAGAGTACTTTGTATGCACTACTAATTTCATTAGTAAGCTATGATACAAAGGGTGTTTGTAGGCCTATGTGTAATTATTTACAACTTTACTAAATATTCATAAAACCTTTTATTCAAAATTGTCTAAGGTTTATGATTAACAGCAAGTTGCTGAAAACAAGAAATTCAAAATATCCCTCAGTGCTATCGTGAATTTGATGCATAACTCTATGCCCAAGGTGCTGGTCGTGCTGGCACTAGAGAACAATGAATGGCCGTGTCGTAAATCACTCAGCGCGCTCTCTGCCAGCACACAAAGAGGAGCTATTACCTGCGGTACCCACTTTGAGGACACAAAGCTGGTGACTTCAATCACGGGCAGGCCCGTTTCAGAGAGTATGTTTATCAGCTGGATTTTGACCCCTGTCGGAACCATTTCCTGTAAAGACAATGACATTGAGCTTGCTTTGAGGATCCAGTTAACGGGGGATCAGAGGTGCTTCTCCACGCATCTGCGCAATTCAGCTGCTTTGCGTTTGCAATTGGAATAATTTACTGCATTCAGCTGCTGCGTTTATACCTCAAAAGGAGGATTTCTCAAAGTCGCAGCGTGCTGTTCCTCAAAAACCTTAACACTGTCATCATGTCCATCTTGAGAGTTACAGCATTACATGGTTGTGGGAATGATAAAGATATATCTTACTTCTACTAAACTTATAACATATGAGCCATCTGGTGGGACCATGTCGTGTTTCCTATATATTTCAAGGTCGGTTTGTGTTCATTTTGCCAATATAGTATTTGAAGGAAAAATATGAACCATATGTTTTCTGTAATCATTGAGAAAGATCCATTTTGTCCTGTTTCCATGAACTAACAGACTATGTGAATTGCTCTACAAACCATTCTTTGTCTTTTCCTTAGAGAATAAAGCCTCCTTTCTTCAAACCCTGTGTGGTATACTGTAGGCTACTTAATATGGCTGGCGCAGGGTGTATTTCTGAGTTATTATGTTTCTATCTTTTTTTCTTTTCCTTTACTTGAATGAGTGCACAAAATTGTGATTAATCTAAAACACTATATGATTAAAAGAAGTTTGAGGATATAGAATACCTTTTCATTTTGCAATCCATCTCTTGGTCCAACCTCAACAATTTTGACCGTTTTGGGAAATTCACATATGACTCCAAACTGCAAACGACACATTACAGTCAATGAACAACAGAACGGGGTAACGAATGTGTTAAGTCTGAGTTTAAACATTGCTATTTCATTTTATGGAAAATCTAACAGTCTGTAAAAGACGCATAGCCTGCTGTAGCCTATGCAAAGTTTCCTGTCAAATGATGCATTTTACCGTGTGTTAGTAGTAACTCAAGATACTTTCTACATGAAAACGGTTGCCAGGTCACTCATAATTTGCCATGAGTGCCTGGAAGACATATTTCTGGTTTTCAGCAGTAACACTTTGTTCAGCTTTGAGCTTGCAGGGTTAAAAAGGGGTGTTCAGGGATGTCTGTTGTAGTAGCCTACATTTGGAGACAAAACACACGATTTAGGGGCGAGTGAAGGAACCTGGTGATGCTATCTAACGTTAATGTTGCATCTGTTCTAATCCTACTAAATCACATCGAGGGAAAGTAGGGGAATTAAAGGGGCGACCACTCAATGCATTCCCCTCGAATGACAGTAGAGGAGTATAGCTTACGGGAGTGAGAAAAGGGCCTCTCCCTCCAGTATATCAACAGGGTGCATCGTCTAAAAGCCCGGTTTGATTCGCCAGCTATAACTCATCCATAATTTACGTCCTGGTATTGTCATGCTCGCCTTATTTTAAGCAGCTGCATCACACCGAGAAAGCGTTTCCTTCTCCTCAACTCTTTCCCATCAGCAAATAATCGACAATGTAAACATTAAGCAGCAGACCCGGTCTCATGCGTAATTATGTATGTATACACCCCCACCCCGCGTCGCTGTGAGTCACATGTGTGGTACATGTGCGGAAGCACGCAAGAATCCCCCAACCTTCTCGTCTTGTATCCAGCGGACCAGCCAAGGGTAATCCTGTGCAAGTGTTTCATAGCTCAGACAGTGCTTCACCGCGGAGGGGATGTTACCCATCAGACAAGTCCCCGACAGGTTCTTCTCCTCGATGCGCTGGAGAGAAACCCTTGTATGCCACGGGAACACCTGTGGCGATGGTGTTTTTCTCCGGCCGTCTCATGCGATGTTGAAGTCCCCGCTGTGAACACGGTCACGTGTTGAAGATGAGAGTCGCATTCAGACAGGCCTTGCTGGCAAAGGAAATCACATAAGCGAAGAGAGTGACTCAGCGGTTACCATGGCAGCAGCATCTCCGCTGTCGAAGGGAGGGGGAGGGGGTGGATTTGTGGGGAGGGAAGTGTCAGCAGCATGTCATTGGGAAACTGTGTGCACTGCTGTTTCTACTGTAGGAGATTGACAGTGTTATAAACGACTGTAAGCTCCTAGAGGGGATGTTGGAGCTCTCTGGGGATTTAGCAACAGACCAAGTAAAAAAAAAAGCTGTCTTGCCCAGCTCACCTAGGCCTCTCTTTTTCAGCGGAAATAGAAGGGGTTCTGGGAAACATGCTGCCTTGATTGATCTCCTGTGACTGAAACAGCTGAGGGTTTTCCGTTGCCAGGCTTGCCACTATTGCCAATGTCAACTGTGCTGTGTAATCGAATCCCTCTGTGAGGCTGGGGCACAATTTACTGGTGAAAGAGCCATTCTTTCTTGCCCAGATGTTAACAATAGAGAGGCTTAATGAAGTCCTAGTGCTGAGTCCTCCTATGACAATAGCCTGGTGTGCAGGGGGAGATATTTGCATCCCATTCAGGCAAGGGCAAGAAACTGTATGACCAGGTTTCTTTGTGGAAAATGGCCCAGGTACCTCTCATTCATTGGCTGTCACTATTTTACAGTTTAATATTACCCCCTATTGAGACCACATTCCAGACAATCTCTATGTGAAAGAGGCAGATGGAAGATAAGCAGCTGCACGGCCAATCTGAAGCCTGTTTGATGTCTTCTCATGCACTTTGGAAGAAAGAAAGAATGAAAGAGATGCTTCTGTTGTTGACAATAACCAACCTTCTCTGAAGTCTCTTATTACATGACATCTGTTTTTTGCCTGTAAGATTGTAAAATACTTAAATTTGGCTTCACTTTACAGCAGGAGTTGTCCTGGTATACCAATCTACAAATTTTCATATCAAGTTGCAAGAGGTCATAAGAGATGGTTTGCTTGTATTTACTATGTATAATACAAACATAAGATTAGTTCTAAGAAAAGACTTTGAAACAGTGAGGACAGACAGGAAATGTGGATTACAACCAATAATTACACTTACCTCCCAAATGAAATCCATAATTCCTGCATTAATCATGGGGATTTTGGTCTTGTAATTCTTATTTTAAACATAGTAAATGTTTCCCTCTCCTTTTCCTTCTAAAAAGAAGGAGAAGTGAGTAGGCATCTTAAATTCCCATGACCTGATACCAATTACAGTTGCACTCACAAAATGGAAGAACGGGTTTCACTTAGCTGTTGCTGCCAGATAATAAATTCAGTGCTTAAAACTAAAACCAGCAAAATTCGAGCTAAATGACATTAAAATCATAAATCACAGACCTGCCCTTGCCTCCCTCAACCTTCAAGTGCTGATCTAATCAAGACCATTGTGCCAATAAAAGAGTGAGACTCTGTGCTTTTTATCTTTAGGATGAAACAGATGTGAAAAATGCATTTTATAGGGAGCAGGTTTCGGCATGGCATCAAAGACGTTTTAAGCCATCAGATAAATACTGAAAACAAGAAGAAACCAGGAAAATGGACTCCAGATTAAATCAATTTTCATTCCCCATCCGTCTCTAATTCTCAACTCAGGAGAGGCTGATTGCATCCTGGGATATTTATTCACGTTGTATGTGCTTTAACTGAGCTTCCTTTAAGTGCACTGCAAGAGATATAGATTCCAAGGTCTTTTTCTTAAGTGGCCTAATATCCAGTGACACACTACGGACACTAATCTTGGGCTCAAGTAATCTTTTCACGAAACCATCCCATGTTATGGTGCTTCCTATTGCTTATGTAAGTACTGACATACCAATACCTGTCCAAATTGAATGCAACTAGTGTCTAATATAGATATTTAGAATTTCGGAGCAGCAAATCTATAATGCCTTGCTCTCAAACTTAATGGTGTGGGGGAGAGAAAGACCAGAGAGTGAGAGAAAGAGAAAACAAGAGAGAGAGAGACATCCCTGAGGGACATGTAATTTTTGCAAAGGCAAAAACCTTTATAAAAACAGTGGGTCACCTTATATAGTTGTTTCAGGAAGACAGGCAGCCCTGAGCCAATTTTCCACTCTTCTCCTCTGAGACGGCATGTGTATTAAAGATTACTTTTGTGCTAGTTGCCTCGGAGAGCAATCATGGCCCAGCCTTGTAAAAGATGTCCTATGTGCCAGAGGTACCATGAAGAGCAGGTATGAAGCCACTCTAGCCAAACCAGGTATGAGTCCAAGAAATGTTTACCCTGTCCTCATTTCCCAGTCCACTCTCACAGTAATCAGAGGGTGTGAAGGAGTGATGGCAGTGATAGACTATTTGCCAAACAGAATGTGGAAACAAAGACCCCATTCCCATACAATGTCAACCCATGTTATTATGGTCCCCACACTTATAACTAAAAAATACCTTCAAGAAATCTCTTTCAAAGGTGTGAATAATTACTCCAATTTATTACTCCATAATATCTCCAAAGTGCCATCACATGGCCGAATAAGTGAAATATCTATTCATCTTAGTTCATGTTGGTGTAATTTCCATCCTTATGATGAGGGAGTGCCTTTAAAACTTCTTACTCAAAGGTCCGGATATTTATGTATCCAAAGTGCCATCACATAGCAATAAATGTGAAAAATTTAGAAAACAACCCGGTCGATAAAGTACAAATGTAAACCCGTATTAGACTTTGAAATATGTGTGTAGATATTTTAACAAGGGCAGAGATGCATTGTGAAGATGTTTTAATTATACTTAGGGGCATTCCAGACGATGCTTTACTTGCTCCACGAGGATTGTAAACTCTCAGACCACTCTGTGATCCTCTTTTCTGTGAAAATGAGAATTTCATCCCAGATATTTACCAGAGCGCCAAACATAAATTAAATTGATTGAATTGCAGAGGTGGGTGGGCTTTAAATTTCTTGCACAGCAAGATTCCTTTGCTTTATAACAATAATTTTCTTATCAAATTTTCTCCTATATGAGGAAAGAGCAACTAATTGCTAATTCATGCACCAAGAGGATAAACACTCAATTAAAACAGCCCAGGGGGCATGAATGGCTGATTGACTCACTCCACCAGAGCTGACATTGGTGTCTTCAAGTATTAGACATACCAGTACTGAAATACCTATATAATGTGAGATGTTGGTCTGGCTTTTCCTACAGTTTAACCCTATTATGCTGATATAATATAATGCATGCAGTGTACACTGTAGAATCCAACAAACTGAGTTTGGTGCACAACTGGGTTCTCCAATTCATGCAGACACCTTCAAAATGACTATGAAAAGCTTAATATCCTGAAGTGGATGTTCTTTTCATGAACGCTTTTCAAGGCATCAGCCACCTCACAGAGGGACTCTGACTATTTGGCAGAGCAAAGCAACGTCGAAAGCTAATCTTAAATTAAGCCTGACAGATCCCAGTTAGCACAGCACCCAGGGAGACTGCTGGAAAGTCTCCTGTCAACCTCAGGATGGTACATATCATGCGTATGAAGAACGGGGGGATACAATTCAGCATACATTTCACTTCTCTGCTTGTCTGCTAGATGTATTGTACGAGTGGGGAGACAAAAAAAGGCAATTGAATGAATCCCATAGCTGAAGGAATTCAGAATGAATTCCCACTTTCCTTCTCACGTGGCATTCGCTCGGTCGGTGATTGGGGGTGGGGGGTTGGACATCCTCGAGGTCAGCCATGGTACTCGGCCCTCATGTTCCATAACCAGGCAAAACAAATGCACGCGTATGAATGGACATGTACCTCAACAAGTCGTATTTCATTGAGGATACATTCCTTTCATGTTGTGCTGTGGCCTTGTGTTACCAAATAGCATGTAAAACCGAGACCCAGATGGTGTGTTCATGAGGCCGTGATTGAGCTGTAATAGAAGACCAGGGGCCACCCACAGTACCTAAATAGAGAGAACCATATGTGCAAAGATGAAGAAAGTAAACTGCAAAACATTTTTATTAGATACAATTTCACCGGCCTTGTGGACAGACTGCAAGCTGACACTCTCAAAATAAACTGTGAGCTGTGCAAAAAAAAGAGAGAATAAAATAGCAGTAGAGGAAAAAAATATGTTAAAAAACTGAGTTTACCGAAGGATAACAACAGCGACTTCCACAGAAATGACTGAACAGTTAACACAGATGTTATGATCTGAATGTGTTCATTGGGTTAAATTATGGCTTTTAAATAAAGCATTTATTCATTTATTTAGAATCCAGTGCATGGCCTGTGATTGTTCTTCCTACATAAGAGAGCATATGATCCCAGGATGCTTAATTATTTAAATTGGTCATGATCAGATTAAGACAGCCACATTTCAATAAACATAGTGGTTATATTTAAATTATATATTCATGGATGATGTATGATTTATCAGATTATGCCTAGTATGCCTATGTGCTATGATGCATCAGACTGTGCCTATGCCAAGGTCACTTGTATCTGCTAGAGTAACATTATAGTCATTCTGCACTATTTTAATTTCAATTAAGGTTTCATTTAGATGTAATTGTATCATAATCATTATTATTATTATTATTATTATTATTACCTTTATTTAATCAGGCTTGTTGAGATATAGAATCTCTTTTTCAAGAGAGACCTGGCTAAGGTGGCAGAACAAATAGTTTCATATAAAGACATAAACATAAAAACATATAAACAATCACAAAACAGACACAAAAGGGCAAAGACATCTCATCTCAATGTACAATTCCAGTGCAGAAAGAACTGAAAGTGGCATCGATTAAAATGAGGCATCTCATCTCACCAAGGTTGCATAACTTCAGACCTTTGTGAAACTGAATATCATCTTTGCTATTCCAATACTGCACTATCCTCTACACATGGCTGTTCGGATTTTAGCGGATCTGGGGAAGTCATGGTCCCAAACAGTTTGTGCATCTGTTTTCTCTATTAGCAGAACATACCTTGGTGTGAGAGCTGGAACTCAAAACTGAAATGTCAGCACATCAGCACTTAAAAGGACGGTCCAAAACGGTGAACTGCTTACTGTAGAGTTTAAGCTCTCTATGGTTCATTACGGGGTTCTCTGCCAATAATGCTCAGTGCAGTGAGATAACTGTGTCTACTGAGTACAGCAGGGAGGGGACACACTGAAAGAAGTCTTGTTTCAAAGTAAACCATTATTTATGATGGAAGGCTTTAACACTATTTAATTTAGTGGGCAAAGTCCACCCACTACCTCCCTCTTCACGTCCTCCCCAGCACTAAAAAGTACTCACGAAAAAAACACAAAATACAAACACTCTCAGAGGACTCTCGGGAGATGGTTTACAGCTGTTTTGAAAACTGCCATTTTGGAGCAGGCGCCGAGGTTGGTGGGGATGGGGAGCGTTGGAAGAGAGGAGGACAGGGAGGTGAGGGGAGGTGAAGGTGGTGGTGTGGTTGGCGGGCTGTTGGTGAGCAGAGTGTCAGGGTAGCTGTGACTCATGCCAAGTACGGGGGGCACTCCCGAGGGGCACAGGCACGCTGTATTAATCTACTCCTCAGTATGGCAACTGTTTCCCGCCACTTTCATGTGGTTGTCAAGTTTACGCTGAACGAGCCAGTGTGACTTGCAGAGAATTCCTTAAAATAGGAGCCCATTCATGCCGGCCGTCGGTGTTATAGAAAGGAAGAAATTTAGCAGAATTGGAAAGAGCCCACGATATTAAACAGTAGATGGGACTGTGAGGTGCCAGCAGTAACCATGCAGAGCAACAGGCCACAGGAATGCAAATCAGATCCATTCGCCAAGAGTCAAGTTAGCAGGTGGCCTGCGCCATTCATTGGATGTCAACGCTCTTTTTTAGATCAAGCCCGCGTAACATCTGGGCAGGCCGGTCACTGGTTTTAATTAAGTGAAATACAGTCACTCAATGTTCTGACATGCCAGGAGAGAGCGAGAGAGTGAGAAAAAAAAACAGTCTATAAAAAAGGGGGAGTTGGTGTGGAGAGGGGGATCTTGGTATCCTGTGTTTGGAAGGAGTCAACCAAGCTGTGTAAATAAATATTAATCTTTAAACTAATAGCCATGGTTACAATGATACTCAAGTTTATTTACAGGTCATCAAAGCAAATGACTTTACATAGTGTGTATGTAATTGTTCACTTTAAGACAACGCCAAATCAAGTTATTTGCTGTTGGATGTAACTCTGTAAGTTATATTACTCCATAGGTTATATTAATTCCATAGGTTATCAATACTTACATTATAATATTAGGTTATTATTATGTAGTAAGTTTTGTTGAAGTCTTATATATAGAAATATTACCAATATGAATTTGACCAACCTTTGTAAAAGAAATATCACAACAATCTGAGGAGGTCCATTCTTGTTTGAAAGAATTTGTATTTACAAAATTTCTTAATTTTCCTGTAATTACTTCAAAAGTTTGGCTGCTTTAAAGGCAGGTTATCTCAGGAGAGCATTATGGGTCTGGTGAAAGGTTAATCATTGGCCTTGCTTGGCTGAGTCAAGAGCTGGAATGACAACTATGTCAAATGTCAGTCTGTAGACAAAAGACAGGTTCTTACTTTATCTAACAGAGATAGGCTGTAGGAAAGAAAATAAACAGAACCCCACGTTCGATTGCAGGTTTCCAAAGCTGTTGCACTGTTATTTCAGAAATTGTGTCATAGTGGTTATATCTAATTGTATTTAGGCCATAAGGGCAATTCCACACAAACTGTCACGTCCATAACGGCAACAAAATGGCATGGTATTTGTATGATGCAAATGATTTTGTGAAAAGTTTCATAAAATTAGTTCTACAACCAAGAAGAGCAAATGCTCAAATTTTATGTGATCATGATTCATCATACCATACCATGGCATTGTGTTGGCATTATGGACGTGACGGTTTTGCAAGGAATTGCCCATAAATTTGACTAAAGATCACATGCTACTATCACTGATAAGAGAGAGATGGCAAAGAGGCACCAAAAACATATCGGATGACATCTATGCTTCTTCTCTAAAAGCTCAAGGTTGTTAAATGATGATAGACACAGAACATGCTTTGTTTGTGTATTTTGATTAGTTAATTAGTTAATTGCTTAATTAATGCATTAGTTAATCTCATATATTTTCTTAACACAGTTTATGGTGAACAGCAATAAATTATAAATAAAAATTTAGTGGACTTCTCATAGTAGCCGATCAACAATAAGCCTTGTCACATCACACAATAGCATAGCATCCTTTGCGTTTCACTGAGGTTATCAATTGGGCTTTTTTTTATTAACAAATGCAACCCAATCTACAAACATATACTTAAAACAAGAAAAGCTTCCTCAATTCCTCATTCCCACTCTAGGAATGTGGTCTTATCTTGGGGTCAACCAGCTGCAGTGGAGGATGACTAACACAGGGATGAATAAATATTTAATATTTAGAACTCTTATCCTAGTAAGCAGATTCTACGTTCTATTAACTTTATTGATTAACATGACAACCCTTATTCAAACATAAAAATCTTGGAATCGGACAGCCTGTTACATGGATATCTGTTCTGCAGCACACCTTACTGACCTATATTCCTATATGGGCCTTCTCTTACATATATATCAGCTTTCTATATTTGTGGGTCAGGTGATGCTTTTAATTAGAATTATTGATTTGCAAAAGATAATACAGCATACTGATGCATGTGTGCAGGAGCAGGCTTTTTAACAAATCCCAATTTAAAATTATATGAAGTGATAACCCATTTACCAGGTCGTTTTACTTTTTTGTTTTTCACAGATTACATAAGAGAAAGTAATCTTTGTCCTTGCTCTTAGTAATGCTGGTTGTTTTTCAGGACAGGCTATACAAATCTGGCAGTGATTGATGTCATACAGCTTACATATTCCTTACATCAGATATTTCTCTCTTCATATTTGGATGGGGGGGCATTAAGAATCATGATGGTGGAATATTGTATGACTTTGCAATTTGCAAAAATATGTGTACTGACAGAATATAATTTTCATATTTTATTGCAAAGACAAGAATGGGGGTGCACAGGCTGAGGGATGCATCAGAATCCTCTCTGTTGCTCTCCTGGATGCTGAAATGAAATTTTTTGCATGTGCCCTGGCTATTTGACAGGCAGAGGTCTGAAAACATCTTCTGATATAGAAAAGAAATTATTTATTTTGGGTGAATAGGGGGATTGGAGACAATGAAATTTGTTGTTTCAAGACTGGATTATCTGGGAAAAACATATCATAAAGAGGAATGCTATACACCTTTAAAATCAGTAGGATCTCCTGTTTGTTTTGATGTGGTATGCCATATTTGAATGAAGAGATCATGAGATGTTTCACCAATATGAATGGGTGTGTCACGGATGGGGAGCTGTATTCATATTGGCATGTAAATTCAAAGCTAATTTTCTCACAAACCGTTCCTTACAGCAACGACCAAGGAACATCATTAGAAAGGTTAGGTTGTGTAGTTACATGTGATAGCCCGTGTTTGATATTTGTGTGATGAAAACTCAGAGAGTAATCTGACAGAGAAGAATTGGTGTGTCTTCTCATCAGGGCATTTGGGACATGAAGGAGAAAAGCCCAGCTCCCCGCACGAACCTGTTATGTACATACTGTATTAGTTTGACCTTTTAAAACACTGCAAAGTTAGATGAACTGAGAGCTTTCCAATAGACTCCAATAAAAGACTAAACAGTGAAATTATGTAAAAATCAAGAGATGAACCACAAAAGTACTTGTCACACAGATCATTCATGAAAATACATTTAATTCCATAGACAGTAAGAGTACAGTTATTTTTCTTCACAAATATTAATAATCTGTTCATTACATTTATTACACACTTTTATCCAAAGCCTTGCTCAGGGGCACAACAGTGGCAGCTGGGATTCAAACCCACAACTTTTAAGGCCACTTGCACACTAGCCAGGTTCCTTAACTGCTACGCTACCACCACTCATGTGTGTGTTTCAGTCATTGTCAGGAAAAGCTTTCTGGTTTGCTCTCAGCTCTTCATATTGCAGTCCACACAGATATGTTTTCAGTATCATTCTGTCAGCCCTACAGAGTTTCTGAACCATGATGAGACAGTATGACAATATAATCTTAGAAATGAAAACATGACTTAAATAAGATTTAAAGATTTACATATTTATCCCACTTGCCAATGTATGGTTAACTGAACACTTCCAAAAACAGAAATTGTGACTTTATTATAGTAATTACTAAAATTGCTTCAGCAGATGGAAAACAGTTAAGCTGCATAAAATCAGAAACACATCATACCATTACATCTTGTGTTATTCCTTTAAATTATACCATATATTTCGAAATGACATTGACAGCCAACTATTATGTGTAACATAAATAAGGCTTGACTGATGATGTCCATGAAACATCAAACATTAAAACCTACTCTGCAGCATTAACTAAACCCAGTTATCAAACATTTCCCACAGCAGCATTTATCTGGGTATACAGATTACTGCAGACATTCAAAAAATTTGTCAATGCATCTTAGATCTAAGCATATGTAGCCCTTATTCACTGCTGACCTGAATATTTATTTGTTTGAGGGAACCAGAACAAGGCCACTGTGAATTCCATTGGGGATGGTAGCTGTTGTAATAGCTTTAGACATTAGCCTGATGTGAGACATATTATCTCATACAAGAACAATGTAAGGTGTAATGTAAGCCATCTAAAAGTAAGGTATTGGAAAGCCTTCCTGTTATAAATAAAATATTTCTAAAATCTCTCTGAAGAAAGTAAAAAGAATTTAACTTACAAATCATCAAATCATCAAATCATCTCACTGACCGCTCAAGTTGTTTGATGTTAGTCTACGACAGTATAATTTTAATGTATTTAATGTTAATGTTAATGTATTTTCCAGTAGCACTGAAAGCAGATAATTACCTCTCACCAGACTGGACAAAATCTTAATATTACCAATTTAATTTGGTCTCAGCAGCCTTGTTAAAAAGTACATTGCATTCAAATCCCAAAGTGCTTAACAATCCAACATGTTTCAGAATCTACTGTGGACTATATTTACAGTTCAGCTCTAACCAAACACTGGTTGTCTTTAATGATGTTTCTGAAACACAGGAAAAAGTTAATGTAGGGAGGTCACATTTATTTTGTATTATGGACATCTGAGAAAATATTAAAACATTTTGAACACAAACCAGTAATGACTTTCACTGGAGACAACTAATGATTCTCACAAGGCTTTGGGTGAATTAATGTACAGTGTTTCTCTTCAGCAAATACATGAATTTCCTTATGACTCTTCTATTACAATTTGGAACACATCAATTAAGATACGAAATTTGTGATTTGTTCGACACTTTTATGATGAAAGGGTCAGAGCTTGTACAAATGACTTGGAAGTCACAAAGACTAAAAATTTACTAAAATACCTATAAATATCCTTAAAACTGGCCATGTTAAATAAAATTGTTAAAATAAAAACATACATTTTAACTGACAAATATAACTGGGACGTGCAGTACCGTGTGATCTTTCCTGATCTTTCCTGCATGCACAAGTACCATAAATACTTTAAAGGTGCGTTTTGTATACACTATCCAGCTTATCACTATAAACTACTACATAAACATCTCTGCTCCAATTACGCTTGCATGTGAAGGTGGTGCATCAAATCACTCCTGTTGTTTGGCCTCGAAGGTAGAATGTTGTTGTACATACCAGTCTCAGTTCCAGCAGGTAAACTAGGCCGTCCCGTTAAACAGGAGCTTTCCAAATAAAATAAAAGTTGAATGGGCTCAACGCTGTAGTTTTGGGGGGTGTTGAGGACAAACATTACCAGCTGACATTCCACCGAGGGGCCCAATACAAGGGTCAGAAGCGAGAGTATCAGAGATCTATGGACATTGAGATACTGCTGCTCAGAAAGCATTTTGATTTCAGCGCTCAGTTCATATGAACAGCTTTGGGTCTATCAGCATATGCAGTCCTGCCAGCTTTACAGGGAAGCTACACTGGATGTGTTAAGTCAAAGACGAATCTTCCGTAACAATTAGCTTCCACTAAAATCAACAGAACTGGCTACACCAGCAAACATTCTAAAAAATATATACCAGTGTCTTGAATGTATTTTTGACTTAACTTTACTTAACGCTTCCACAACACATCCAGTATAGTCCTAGGATTAGCCACGCTGTGTCTTTCCTCCACCCACAGATGAATAGAGTACACCACCTACAATACATCACTTAACTTCAGTCCATCCAAAAATTACAACATACAGGGAGTCTCGTTATCCTTAAATTGTCTAAAACACCATTTTTTGTTGTTGTAGGATGGATAATGTGTCAACAGATTAACAAGAGCTTTTGAATTTTAATCTTTAAATCATATATTTTACAGAAGAAAAACATTATCACAAAATAATTGATAATAAATAAGCACATTTCAGTACATAATATACATAATACTGTACACCATACCACAAATCTAGATTGATATGTCTCTCCACTTGTAATGGGTTGGAAATAAGTATAAAAACAACATCAGCAAGAACATGAACATCTTCAATGGCATCCACACGATCTGACCACCATGTTCCTGTACTTTTTCAAAATGACATTTGAGTTGTCATCAAAGTACAGCACTGATATGGCATTGAGCTTCGTAGGTGCACAGCAAGGTTTTGGCACATTATCTGGAAACATCAGGTGGACCTTTGAATAGAAAAAGCAAAGGAGTTGAGCCCTGTGATTACCTGTGTAATATTTACAATGTCTTCTAAAATGGCATCCATGAAACTACACAAACCTGTGGTGGACATGATTGCAGTGCAGTGAGGAACAGTGGAAATTATAATACAGGACCATCTGGCTGTTAAGCTGAGCCTTGTTATTACTTTTTGAAATATTTATATCTTCTGAAATGACAAACACACATGGTGCTGCTATGTACACCTACCAGGGTTTGCACAATGGCGTGGTTGGTGGCATTCATGTGTGCGTTGAGTGGAAATGAACACTCCCCGTCACAGTAAAAAGCTGCATATCCTTCTGGTGCGATAATCCAGTCCTATAAAGAAACAGCCATGAGGAGTGACAGATAAGTCTCCGAGTGTCATCTGGAACTTATCATTTTTTATCATTTTGAATATCTGCAGGGCTTGTGATAAAGAAGCTCAGAAAGCATTAGAAGCTCAGCCAAAGTATTAGTGTCTCACCTGCCATCCTAGGTCCCGGAAGCTGACGTAGAGCTCATGTTTCTTGCAGGCTTGTTTCTGCTCGCTGGTGTTTTGATCTTTCAGGACAGAAAACAAAGCCGATTAAAACCTTAATTTCTTTCACATCTTAACCTGTGCTCATTTGGTGAATATTTTTAATCCTCCATCGGAGCCTTGCAGCATCTCGGGGGGCTCATTCAACACAGTGTAAGGCCACGGTATGCATGGATCTACTGTATGGTAACCTCATTAAATCGTCTGGCTCAACCTCACTGACACCCAGGGCCTCGCACGCATACTCTACCTCATCCACGGTAGCTATGAAAGCCTAACATATATTTCCACTGGTTGGGCATAATCTTTATGTGTCAGTTATCAACTGCAATTCCCTCAATTTTAAGGTTGCAACCAATGTAAAGCAACTGAGATTTAGTGGAAGCAAAGTTTGTATACAGGTTTTTTTAGTTATTTGTGCCAGATAATAATGTTTAGGATGTATACAGCCACATAATTATCAAGGGATGGCCAGTGACAAGAGAGGGTAACATAGACCATCAAGTTTTGATGATACAGATCAATTTAAAATGAAGAAAATGTGTATGCAAATGTATGCTAATTAGTAAATATAAATAATATGTAAATTCCATGACAAACATATATTTGCGTAGCCTAGATATTTGGCTTCAAAGCATAATAGATATTTTCCCTGAGATATACTTAGGTCACCAACAACAGAATGAAAGAGTAAAGGAGTCATTTTTGCAAGATCTTGAAAAAGTTGAAACAGTAGCATCTGTCATTCTTTGAACCATAATGGTGGTGATGGTGGTGGGTTCCTCTCCAATGTGACTGTTCTGTGACTTCTGCTAGTTGCGGGGAGAATTCAATGCTTGCCTCTGTGCCAAATGGACACCAGGCAGGTAACTCCCTGCTCTTAAGTGCTAGTGGGGAGGACAGAGAGCTACACTTTGTAGTCTGGAATAAAAAGCCTGACAGGATGTCTAAAGGCCAAGGAGGTAAAGGAAGTCGAAGAAAAATACAAGCACAGCAGTGAGCATCATCATTTTTGATGTTCCAGAAGGCAAGGATGACAAACTACCGGCCAACGTCAGCAAGTGGCTCCCGAAAGAGCATTGGCCCTGCACTCAGCGCCTCTGATGTGCTCAAAAGTCTCTTAGCCTGGGCACCTTGATATATCATCCTCTGCTCCAAAAGGAGTTTAAGGTTTTATTTTATTTATTTTTTTATTTTTAACTGCACTGACTCTGTACACTCGGAGGGGAGCAAATGCACAAAGCACTCACAGTGTGAGATTGCAGGGTTGTACAAATGTCACTGTGTGACTCCGCCAATAACTATTAACAGAAAGTGACAACATTACATTTAGGCATTTAGCAGCAGCATCTCGAAGCAGAGACATGATTGCTTATGTTCAGTGATCTAAACTACATTAGTGCCTTGGGCCTGAGTCTATTTAACTAAGTCACTCACTGAATCCCCAGATTTGACAATACGGCAAATGGACATAACAAATACAACTCATTATCCCATTCCCAGTTATTCCAGTTATCCCAGTTTGGAAAAATAACTGTACACTACTTCTTGGCAGCAGACCTGTCCTTGAGTATACAGTACATAACATCATGAACAACTATGTGTAATGGGCATCTGTACTGTAAATCTGTAAACAGAACAGTGTCAGACATTACAGAACTTCAATACTTCAATACAAACGAATCACTGTAGTTTGTGGTCTTCCACCAACAATTGCAATATCTGGATCATGACAGGAAGGTGAGCATGTTTTCTAATCTAATGAACTCACCAGCATGTTTGGGCGTTTGTGAAGATTTCTGTTGTGACCGTGTTTTATTCCGACTGTTATTCTTCCTTTTCCCGCCAGTGGCTCTAACTGAGCGAAGCAACACCTCACTGGCTTTGAAAAACGCCACAAGAAAAGGCTGTTTGGATTGTGGACCACTTCTTCCAATGATGCCAGCTGACTTCATGTTGATGCTTCTTCCTTCACCAGAAAACAAAACAAAACAAACAAACAAGAAATATATACATAAGCCATTACACAGGCTTTGCCATCTTCCAGAGACTTTACCCTCTCCATTGGGAATGCTGTATTGACGTTTATATAATTGATGGCGTGACTTCACTTGACATGATCTCATATGCACATTTCCCAAGGAAAATAAAATGAACTCTCTGAACATATTAAATGCAATTATCCCCTACACAACTTTCCCACAGTTAGTCAGAGAAAAAGAGAAAAATATAGACAGACAGACAGACAGACAGACAGACAGACGGACAGATAGATAGATAGATAGATAGATAGAGAGAGAGAGAGAGAGAGAGACAGCTTAGTTAGTTGGTGATTAATTATCAATTGGGATTAGTAGCCTATGAATTAAAGCCTTGGCTGCCTTTAACCTCAGTGTAACCAATCATTTCCTTGTTAACATAAAAGATATCAACAGAGCATTCCAGCAGGAGCACTTTTCAACGATATCGCACTCTAACGATCTACAAATATTGAGATTAAATTTTAAGCCTCAATTCCTGTAAATGTCATTATGTTTCATTTGTGGAAAAATCACAAGGGGCTCCTTAACCTTAAGAAAATACACTATTCTATTTCAGGCAGAAGTGAAAGGGTTTATTGAATGGGAAATATGGGCTGACGTGAACTCACGATACATGAACTTTGGTCCTGAAGGAACTGTTTTTATCATTCATAAAAGTATAGGTAATATCCAGTTTTTATGCAAACAGTGTCTATTTCCACATCAAATGCACCACAGAACCTGGGTACTGAGCAGAACTCAAACACTTTGACACACTACTCACAGCATAAAAATGTTTATCTTTTGTTTATCTTCTGCTTGTTCGCAGAGTATTATCCCATTACAGTGGAGCAGTTAAATGTTGGTTCCCCCTGATTAAACAAGGTATAAATCTAGTTCTTAGACATGGCACTTCGAAGAGTAAAATGTTGTAACTGGTTGGAGTGAAAATAAATTGTGAATGCAAATCAATAAGTGGAAAAACCCTAACCCTTAATGTCAAGAGAAGGACTACAAAGTCAAACAGCCTATCACTCATAAATAAGACATGCAAACTCCCAATTGACCAATTCTTCCACAAATACATATGCAATTCTTCCTCTTAGATATCCCCTATTTGACAGACCAACTCAATGGTAAATAAGCCTCTGTCAATGAGAGACAGGGTGACTTATTTTGAAGAATCCTAATGTTTGTCTAAGCAGTGTGGCATATCAGTTTGACCTTGTGTTAACCTTCATTACTCAGGAGCAACTGCCCTACAGTGCTTTCAGTTGTTGAACCATGAAAGCTTGGATCACTTTTAAGTACACAGAATCATTTTCTGAACCATTTCACTCTTCATCATCCATGGATTGTACAACAAAAAAGACAGACATCTGTGCTGGAGAAAATCGTCTTGTCTTATTCACACCAATTCAGACACGGACCACTCGTGTGATGGTGTAATAGTTCTGCTTTTTTGGAGGGTGAGGAGGAGGAGACTTTAACAATACCAGCTTATCACACCTCGCAATTCAGTTTCTTTCGCCTTAATGCCCCTGAAAGGGTGTAATTGTCTTCTTCTCTCAGTAAATAAGAGGTGCACTTAAATGGTTTTTGAGGGATATATGTTATAATATCACTTTAAAAGAGGACTAGACACTAGCAGTCTTCTTCATAAAAACATTCATTTAGAACCACAAAATGGGCTCTTGCTTTTGACATTCAGGGAGGTCTGATGTATTTTCAACATCATCTATGCTTTTGCATGTGCCACAAATTCATAATGTCTCAATCTACCTGCCTGCCAAATTGTTTTAATAGTATTTGCTAGAATTAAGCATTGCTCAGCATTTAACACGTTTAATAATGATGCATGTGAAGACAGCATGAATGTTCAAATAAAAACAAAAATGAATTGTTCAAAACTGCACGCTGTTCCATTTCCACGGGTGGCTATTGGCTTTCCTCTGTTGTTCATTTCCAATGCTTACAGCACCAAACCAGAAGCAAAAATGTTATTTTCCCTGCCACAGCACTGATTATATTTGCTAACACACTTTTCTTACTATTGTTCCTGGGTGTCCTACCATAACAGAGGCTATTCTTAAAATGGAATTGCAACCACATCCTCCTTGAAATAATTCACAATGAAACTCTTGCCTCGTGTGAGGCATATGAATTAAAAGGGAACATAGACAAGGGCCATATTGTTTGAGTTGCGCTCATGACTCACCAGAAAATAGCTGCTCTTCAGTCATTATTACATGCTTTGGTTTTGAAAACAAAGGCATGGGCTTCATCAAAACCCACGAGGGGAACAACCAAATACCCAATGTGAAATGCATTTCATAGATGATACCAAAATCCTTGTTTGAGGTCTCATGCAAGTAATAAATGCAAAAAGTACAACTGCACGAAGATGTTCAGTATATCTCCTTCCAAAGATTAATGTGGCTATTACCAAACCTTCGATGATTCATCCTTCTGGGTATGAAGTACTGGTACAGGTATGAGATTGTAGCCTTTTCTTGTGGTGTAGTTCACACAGAACAGAGTTTCAGTTTAACAGTATATACTAGAAAGAGTGTCAAGCTTGGTACAAATGTAGTTTGTACCAGCAAATTAATTCCTACTTACCATCTAAGGTCTCCACACACAGCTGCAGCCCCATGTTCTGTTGGGGGTTGAGCACCCAGTGGTTACTTGTGGCCGTTATATCAAAGACCAACCATCCACCATCCGAGGCTTTGACTTTCTTAAAATCAAGCAAGAATGTCTCCGCATCTCTAGTAACAGAAAAAGAAAAAAAGAATCATAATCCAAATAGCTTTTAGCCAGGCATTGGGAGTGTGGAGTATTAAGGAACAAACAAAGACCAGTTAGTGACATATTTAATAACACTATGGGGTTGTTAGAAGAGAATATTATCCCAGAAAAGATTAGGATTTTACATGTTCTGGCATGTTTATGACATGGCTGAGAGCTCAGCCCAGATACAGTAACAAGTTTTAGAGCAGAGGTAAATGGTGGCAATTCAAAAATTATAAATGTGAAAGCAATACATCCTGTAAACCATTAAACAACACATGACTTGCAAAGGTAAAACAAATAAAGGCATCAGCACATGTACTGATTTACCACTCATCAACTGAAAACAAACAAAGCTCATTTAATTAATACACTAACACAAGAGAGACCAAAGACCAAGAGAGACCAATCAAGATTGCACATTTTTTCATAACACACAAAAATATCATTGTTGTTCAGATGTTTTTTCCCCCAAATGGCTTCTTTTTGAAAAAGGCTCAGGAGAAGAAAAAAATAATAATAAATAAATAATGTTCTATATATCACTCAACTTTCAGGCCCTGGACCCTTCCCTGCTGAGATATGGGCCACTTTAACACCTTCCTTTACGAGAGCACCAGCGGGGAGGACCTGAAAATTGGGTGCTGAGGTGTGAAACGCTAAATAACATTTATCAAAAGACGAGAGAAAAAACATCATCATGTTTCAGGAGCAAGAGGGAGTGAACGTGTGAAGGCTTGAGCCTGCAGTCCTCTCTTTAAAAAAAAGAGACCAGACCAAAGAACTGACCCTATACCCCGCTCCCCCCAATCCCCCCCTCCCAGGGGCCTCCCAAGGCAGGAGTTTATTGAGAGCGACCCCGCACAGCCCCCCAGAGGACTATATCTCCGCCAAAATCTCCTGTGCAGATATGTGCTCCTGTGAGAGCAGGCCCAGGTTTAAGTGTACCCCTGTGTGTTTGGCTATGTTGCCCTGCTATGGCTATGCCCTCCTCAACAACACCCCCCAACCCCCCTCACTGCCCAGAGCTCTGTGAGGAGAGGCAGGTGGGCTGGGGGAGACCGGCCCTTAGAAGGCCTGGGTCCTCGGGCATGGGGCACCCTCACTAGGGCCAGATGGCCAGCTTTGAGATGCAAGCGCTTTGACAGCGCCACTGTGGAGATACGGCGGGGGGTGGTGATAGCCAATGGACTTCCGTGGGGTCGGCGGGGGCGCTTCGTAAGTGGGCCTCAGATGACCAAAACCGCTAATGGAAACGCTTTATCTGTGGGCGCTATCAGAACTGGGGGAACTGGTGAGATTGAGACAGAGCAGAGAGAGAGAGAGAGAGAGAAGGAGAGAGAGAGAGAGAGAGAGAGAGACTGATAGTGGGAAAGAGGGAAGAAAGAAAGAAAGAAAGAAAGAAAGAGAGAGAGAAGCAAGCAGTGGTAATGAATGTGGCTCTTGAGGCTAATGTGCTCTAAGAGCCACAGGAAGTGCAGCTGGGCTTAGTATGCTGATGTTTTAGTCATGCAATGTCTATGCGTAGCCGAGTAGAGTCTTTTATGGAGCTGCACTTTCCTATGACCTGTACTGACATTCAGTAGCATCCCAATGGGATACCCTTCAGCTTGCAGTGTTTCTTTATTAATTTAGTTTTGTTTTAGTCAGGAACTACTGCAATGTGCATCCATCCAGCCCTCCCGTAGCGCTGAGGGCTTGTTAGACTCCAGACAAGATCTCCCACTAAATTGTATTTTGAAAACATGCCCAGTAGTAACTACAATAATGTCGTTTTTCTTCTCTTCTGCTTTCCTCTGTTCCCTCTTTGTTGGGAGATTCCAATCAGTGCCAGAATAACCCAGCAGCCCTCCCTCAGCAATCCAGCAACTTCTCCCCCCTCCCCCCAAAGTCTTCAATGACAAAACTTCCCATCTGTGTTTTAATAACAAAGTCTGGGCTAGTGACTGTTTTACGGCTGCTCTCTTTGTCAATAAAGCCAACGAGAGGGATCCGTTTACATCAACAGGAGATTATTTGGGGTCTGTGGGAGCTGCTTTAGAGCGACATGTCTGGGCCCCTTGCGTTCCCAATCACCAAAGTGACTTATGCTTATTTATGCACGCTTTGTCATTTGTACACCTCTACATTCTGAGGTGTCTTTCACAATGTCAAATAATGCCTTGTGTAAATGGGTGGCGGATCATATGTCAGTCTCGCAAAGGTAAATTTCCTTTGTTTGTGCTGTATGTGTGGGCTGACAGCATTGTGCCTACCTGCCTGACTGCAAGCTGGATGCCTTCCAGAAGCCATGACAGAGATGGCCCTGGAGGTCAGAATATTTCACTGAAGGCTGATGTCTGTTTTAAAGAATGGCTGCTGTCATGAAACCTTACTAGGGCAACAGTCACATTTTGTCATGATTGTGTTCAAAGAAACATTATGATGTTTGACCAAACTGAAGTTCTCTATGTGTGTTTGTGTGTGTGTGTGAGGGAACCTGAAATATTCTGTATATTCTGTTAACATCATCTGTTTGTCTCTGTCAGCAACACTCTTTTTTAAAGCTTACAAGTAACCTAAATAGCTGAAGAGTTAGGGGGAAAAACACATGTGAAGGCCATTGTCACCGTTTAAATGGTGACAAATTACACCCTTAAAACTTCCTGAAATGAGGCATCTAATCGCCACGAGGGGGAAGAGTCCGGACAGATTCCAGACACACTCTAATGTAAACAGGATGTTCTTTTATTTTCTGCATGATTGCTTGCCTAAAGTGTTTTACAGAACTGGCCATGGTTTTAAAGGGCTGTTTCAAAGGTTCCAGTCGGGAGTGAAAGGGGCATGAAGAAAGGAACACAAATGTCACCATCGGGAGGACAGGATACCCCTCAGGTAGACCAGTTAAGAGCCACATCTCTGAACTGAATACCCCAAAAGGCCGCACCTGGACAGCAGAAGGTGGGCAAAGGCCCCTGAAAGTGTTAGGTTCCATGTGACAGTGAAGGCCGTCTCACATAAAAGAGGTCACTCTGAATGCCAATAAACAATAACCAGAGAAGATATTCGAAACTAGCCAAGCAGCGCAAAGGAGAGAATGTGACCGGCGTCTTTTCTTTCAGAACAATTCAGCTGTACACTATAGACGACTGAGCATTCAGTGGAGATTTTGTCACCGTGGCCATCAGAAAAAGCCTTACCTGCTTAGAAAAGTAGGCAAAAACTAAACAGAGAGGGGTCAGAATGAACCACTCATATCATCCAGCACAACACAACAGGACAACACCAAAAATAAAACTAGCACCAATATCTATTTCATACCTTTTAAATAATGCAATCTGCAGAGATACAGAAATCACTCATTATGTCTGTGGCAAAACAATGCTTGTAATAGAAGAGAAAGTATTTGCATGTTCTTACTTGTTTGGGTATTCTTTGATGACCTGGTATATAGACACCTTAAGAGTGATGTTCTCATATCGAGCATGGCTGTGGTCCTTGTAGATGCGGAATTCGGCGGCAGTCACCGCTTCCCCATCGGGAATCTGAGTGAGGTCAAAGCGGAACTCCTTAAAGTGTCTCCTCTGGTGAGAGAAATCCTTGTCCCTCTCCACTGGGGGAAGGGGGGAGAATAACACACATTGAGGGTGTAAAATTAAAGCATTACAGCTACTAACAGTAGCTCCCTGTCACAATATCCCCTGCTGAAACCCCCCTGAGTTAACATCAGGGAATTTTCTATGACAGAGACAGTTATCAATCTACAGGCCAAGCCTTCAAAAAGAGGTTTAAATCAAATGGCTTTACCATTCCTTGGATTATCTAAACATTTTGACTAGCAACAAAAGCAGTCTTCAGTCCATGAAATCTCCCTGCTCAACACAGGTAGTCACCTCTGGACAGGCCCTCCACTGTGAGCCTTTCACAGTCTTCCCCAACCCATGATAAATGAGCTGTCAGTTTTTTTAAAACAGACCCTTTTCAATTTATGACACCACTACTCGCTCCTCACATCCAGAGAAAAGGGATCTGACAGACCTCTCTGAAATTATTTCTTCAAAAATATTGACTCCCCGTCCAGGGAAATTTGGAGGGCAAACGTTTGTGGTTACTTTGAACTGCATCTAAACCAATGTGAATGACATCCCTGTTCCTCCGGAGGCATTAATCTACAATGCACTTAATTCGGGCCTCCAAACTAAGACCTAGAAAAAATGAATATGCATAGGAGAGACTCGAATCCATCATATGTTTGTAATGGGTTTACCAGATTAAGAAACACACTGACATAATAATGGTATGCGATAGTCTTTTTTTTTTTTTTTTTTTTTTTTTTTTTACCTAAGATTCCGCATCAGACTTGAACCTAACTCTTTTAAGCTCTCTAAACAGTCACACACTTCCCACAAGAGTAAAAAGGCTTATAAGTGAGTGTGAAGAGTGGTTAAAAGCCCTGAAAAATGACGGAGGGTGTTTGTGCCCCGGCAGGCAACACTGCTTGCAGATAAAACAGGAGAAACCCCCGGGTCCATTTCAGTCCTGGTTTATCTACAGTGAAAGTCTGTGGTTACTTAACGCGAGCGGGTCAGAGGTCGAGGCATTGCTCTGCCGGACGGACGCGCTCTCTGCCTCCATCCACTGCCTCTCATTAGAAGCCGAGGTGGCGAGTTACATGGTGCTGGCAGGTGGGAGATAAGGGCAGATTAATTGGGGATTGCATCACACATCAGAAAAAAGGGGTCAGCACCCTCGGAAAGCTCCAGCGTTTTGCGGGGTGGGAGTGGGGAGGTTGTTGGGTGCCTGCCCTGGCTCGGCGAACGAAAGGACTTCTGATGAAGCACGAGCTTGGCCCAAATTGTCTGATGACATCTTAAGTAAATGTTTATGTCAGCTTACATTAGTGCATTGTATTTGAATAACATTGTCCGAGCATGTTGTCAAGTATATTCAGATCACTTCTTTATTGTAAACACGAACAAACACGTCACGGAGGATCATTTTAAATGTTTGAATTTGCGTACGGAGCACAGTTTGTGATGGAAAAAGGGGGATGAAGTTTTTTATTAGTCTTTGTTTAAGTATTGCAGCAAACAAGGGTGTAAGGCATGGAAGGGTTGCCTGCCATTGTCTCAATTAAAAGTGCTATGCGTTCAGAGAAAACAGTGAACATGCCCTGCCACTCTTAACCAAAAGCAGATGGCAAATAGTCAAGGTGAAGGCTTTTACCTTCTGCCTTACCTTAACGATTGATGTTTTCATCCTTTAATATTGTCCATTAAGTTTAAATATGGTTAAAATCTCTCTTTGATCATCCATTATTTAAAGTGTGTTCATTTAGGGCTCCTACAAATCTACAAAAGGGTTGTCTGCCATTACAACAAAGCATCAATTTGGGGGGCCCTTGGCTATTTCAACAAGCCTAATGTATGTGGACAAGCACCACAACCTGTCTTAATGGAAGGAGAAACGCCAATATCCAGCTATAAATGAACCATTTACAGGTATACAAAGCTCCCCCTTTTTACGGCTTACTGCCATGAGGCAGTGGGAGGAAAAAAACAGGCTTCACTCAACCTCTTTCCTTTCTTTAACAACAGGAAGTAATTAAGCCAAATTATCCCCAGGTCAGACAGTCATTCGATAAGTTTGTATGAACTGTTGGGTGAAAGGTCACGGCTACTGAACCTGTGGAGTGTTAATCATGCTTATCACCATGCTGTTCGTTTCAAGCAGACAGTGTTTCATCAACACTGAAATTATGCTAGTGTCTCTCATGCTGTAATTTTTCCAAAAAATACAGCTTGCCTCTCAGAGAAGAAGCAAAACAGTGAAGTCATAAAGTAGCAGGCAACTAGTGATTATGCTACGAAAGTAAATTGGAGGGTTGTGTTTTAAAAGTGACTTTTCTATGTCAAAAATATGTTGTTCTTATGCACTATAACTACATCTTTAGATTTCTTTTTTTCATAGTACCTAGGATGGAGGACCATACTGAAAACAACATTTTTTACGTAGCTATTGAAAATGGCCCAAGAGCTCCATAAAGGCAAAGACACACACACACACACACACACACACACACACACACATATATATATATATATATATATATATATATATATATATATATATATATATATATATATATATGTCTTTATATATAACATATAATGTTCATACACAGAATAAGACAGAAATCTGTCCTTATTCTACCCATACTGTTTAGTTGATTAGTGATTAGTGAGCAAAATACAGAGGTTGCGACTCATGTCATAAAAATCATGTCAGATATATTGCCAATGGGGAAAGAGCTAAGAACTCTAGCATCTTGTGGTCAATTAAAACTTTATGGGATATTTTGAGGAAATGACTGTGCTAAATGCAATTATTCCTACTTTCTTCCTTCCCACAGATAAAGCTCTTTACCAACATGATAATCATACTTCATATTACTACAGTCAGTATAACAGCTTTGTAGATTAGTGCAAATAAGTTTAAAAGTAGCTATTAAATATAAATATGTGTGTCATGATTTATGTTATAATTATGCTCAGGTTCACAGTTTAACTCATCTGGGGATGTCAAATATAAATGGGTAAAACTGAATTAGACAGAAACATATTTATGTTCTTTTTTTTCAAAATGCATGTTTTGGGGTCATGATAACATCTTTTTGTTACTGGTATATTCATCCTACATTTCCTCTCTGCTGTAGCAAGGTACAGCACAGAAAGGCTAAAAGTCAGATGTTCTTTCAATAGGACTGTTCATTAAAACTACATTTGAAATAATGTTTTAATTAACTATACAGGATGTAATAATGCCCACAATTCTTTAATGTCATGGTCTATATGTAACATGTGGATGGTTATTATAAAACAAAATGACCTCTGTCACTGATCAAGAGTATACTTACGTAACCTATAAATTACTTATTCTTTATCGCATTAATTTTACCAAGCACAAAGGAAACCTTTAGTTTTTGTGCGTAAAGACGCACGAGCGTATTTTGGGGGCATATCTACTTCAAGCATGTTTGCCTTAGTATACTCACCTAAATTAACGAAACTCATAACCATATCGGCGTCGTTCAGGAAACTAGTGTCGTGAGAAGTTGCAAGAGGCGGACTTGCACTCGTGAGGGGGGCCGCGCGGTATGATTGTGCTGCGCGAGTATATCCATGTGGAGAGCTGTAGTATCCTTTGCGCGAGTTTCCATGAGCTTTCCCACTAAAACCTTTGCCTGTGCCCTCAAGTATTCCGTCTTCCTCCTCAGTCGCCATGGCATTATACAAGTCAAGCATGAACAGAGGAGCAGATGATGCTTGTTTTCCTGGGGAAAAGGGCCTTGGACGATGTGGCAAACCCAAAATCGAGAGAATTTCTCTTTGAATCTCTCTTCTTTCGTGATTACGCAATCTTCTGTAAATGAAACTGGAATGCACATGGTTGTCCCCCAAACCACAGTACACACACTGAAGAAAACCAAGGAAACTCCACAGTAGTCCAAATGTGGCCTGGTCAAAATGTGCCAACGCTTTCATCTTTATTCGTGCTAAAAATAAACCTATAATATCTTGTCGACTTCCATGACAGCGCAAGAACCATAAGTTACAACTTTTAGAATCCCCTTCAAATAAAATCGAAGGTCAGGTCCTCACATTCCAAAATAGTCTCCAAGACTATGCCGGTTTGTGTCTGTTTCCAGTAACGCCTCAGATCACCTGTAGAATGTCGAAGTCTAGTACAGAGCTGCTGTCCCCTGACTCCAGGATTCCATCCTTTCCTGCCACAAGTTTGTCTAAGTTAAAATACATAAATCAGTTGCTCGTATTTAAAGTGTTTTAAGCCTTTAAAATAGAAAAAAAACTTCTTTTGGACAAATGCCTACGCTTCAATTTGTAGGTGCGATAATAAGGGCTATTCAAACAGGGCATCAAAACAGGTAGCTTGAGCCTGGTGAGGAGTACGAGAACCCAGCACACACAACAGCTGAAGTTTTTGAGCCAGCGAACTTCATCCCTGGGAAATGTGTCGACACCACCAGTAGTCCATCCCACACAGGGGTTTTTGGTATCTACCTCTGGCGGCCGCAATAAAACTTCAGTGACATGAGGATGACTACGGCATCTCTGCTGTGAAAGGGGAGACACTTGAAATCTGAAACCCCGCTAATTAGTCAAAGAAAACTCCAGCAGCGCTCGTTTGAAAGGTACGCTCAAACACGTCTTCGACGTAACGTGTAGCCTGAGTCTTATGCCTGGCAGGTTTTCTATTAACAACAACGGGCATTTATCACGTTGAAGCTGAATTGACAGACTTTGTAATTTCAATAATGTTTCCATCCTTTCAGAAACGTTAGCCTTACACACACCAATGCAAAACTTTTGATCCTTCTATCGCTCTAACTTATGAGCAACTGGTCGTTTCAATGAGAAAAAGACATGTACATTTATGTTCATTTAAATTTAGAGAAAACATTGGTAACTAATTACAGAGACCGTCTGATTTTCTCAGTATCGTGTCCCACCAAGTTCGTGAAACGTACCAACACCTGTCCTTCCTCGGGGCATGTTCATGGTCGAATGCATTCATTTATGGCATAGACTACAGTAGGTGTCCTATTTTACGCAATAGTACAGGCTATTCAAAGTAGGCTACATTACATTATCTGTTCCCTGTCTTGAGGTATTCTGTGTTTTCTCATTGGCATCAACTTTACAATGATTGTTCCACGACTTGGAATAATCACCTTGTGTTTTAATGTTATTCTTAGGAAGACAGAAAAACTACCTTGGCTAACGACCTGAAATGTCCCTGCCTTCGCGTTCACGGACTTGTAACATGTAGATTTGAGAGGTCCCATTACATCTAGAACAGCGTTGCTGAAAATCAACAGGGTTAATTTATGTCTGTGAGGTTTTTCATTTCTGATGAAACAAGGAGTCCCACGCTTGCAGATAGGTAAATAGTGACACCTAGTGTCAACAAACATCGTTACATCGTTACCGATGCCGATGTCAGTTCGACAGAATAGGCGTCAGTGTAAATAAACTGCGCAAATTGATTTTTTAACGCCGTAAAGGAAACCAGAACAGACTATGGACTTAATTACTATAGATCCTGATATGATTTATGAACTCTATAAAAAATCGTAGAGGCCACAAATGAACATTCCTTTTAGCTACTAGCCTTAGGCCATCATTTCCAGAAACATTTGAGGTCAGTCTGTTCAGGGGTGTACAAAATTAATGCCGGAGGCAAGTTTAATCAGCCCTTATCACTCAAAATGCCTGCATTCATGAAGGAAGATGCCCCACAGAGCACTTTCTTAATATCCATGGTGCATATGTTCTGAAGACATACTTCAGGACACAAACACCGTATGAATAATTAAACTCATAAGCTGTTTCTAGGGGCTGTCTTATCTCATATTTTACACATGACTGAAACAGAAAATACTGAAAAAGTTCAAATTAATTAAAAAAAGTTTTAATTAATTATATCAAAAGGCAATAGAAAACTCATTCAAACACAGTAAAAGCCAGAATAAATTTAGAAAAAGAACATGAAAATGGTAAAATGCAGTAATTGAGATCAGTTGTTTTATAAATAACATCAAACAATAAATGGGAATGTTCTGTAAAGCAAAGACAATGTTTCAGATCAATGCACATTGATTGCATGCACTTCAAAGGTGATGGTTTACAGATACAGGCACAGTATGTCGACCATTTCAGTTCACAACCATGGTCCCTTGAAAAAGAGAAGCCTATTTATGAAAAGCAGTATAACCAATACATGGATAATAAATATTTGACATTGCATTTAGGCAAGTGTGGCAACATGATGAAAATCTGGCTCATTTCACAATTTAGCACTGTAATTAATATGGTTATATTTAATAAGATGGGTCTTGTCAAAACATCAGCAGCAGAACATTTACACTTGCAAAAAACATTTGTAATGTTTGTTTTCACTGTATGTGACACCACACAGTGTAAAAGTGATTTTATCCAAATGGAAAAAAACTATTTAAAAAATATATTTAAAAAGCAAGATGCATGTGCTGATCCCCACTGCAGTGGAGAAGGCTTTGTTGCGAAAGCAATTTCATAATAGTAACTTTTTGGCAAAGGCTTTGAATGATGTGATTCTGGAATTTATTAGTGGCAAAATGCAGTGGGAAATTAATTTCGCAAGCCAAGACAGATGTTTGAGCACCATCCAACAGGGGGAGTTAGAGAGCAAAAGAAAATCGCCTCGCTCGTTGAGTTCAGACATGTTGAAGCTTAGGCAGAAATCTCTCCTCATTGGCAAGTACATCCGCTTTCACTGTTAGGTAATCATGAAACATAACTCACCTTCACTCGACAAAGCAAATGAAATAAGCAGTGATCTTAAACTAGGTGAGTGCTATACGGTTGTCGTGTTGCTTTAAATAGGACAGAAATACACTCACACATGGAACTGTTTTTATTTTATACATTTAGAGGTACTCTCAGGTTCCCAAAGAGAGGAAACCGTGACGATAAATGAGATCTTCCTGAGATTGGAAAGATTTGCTGTATTAGTTTTTTTCAGTTGCATAAAAAGCACCTCGCCCCAAGAATGGTTCTGTTTTGCAACATCAGCAACATCTGTGAGTATGACTCAGTAATTCGGTCCTTTGCTGAAAGAATCTCTCCGCATGATTGCACCGTAGCACATGGATGGGTGGCAGACCCCCGGCTGTCCGGGAGCTCCAGGGTAGCCCCTCTTTCCCTCCTCCCCATTGAGGCCAGGGGACCCGGGCTTACCTGGCTGGCCTGGTTTGCTGACCCCTGGGGGTCCCATTGGACCTGTAAATGACAGAGAGAGAAATGCCAGTTACTTGTATAAACTTTAATATGGGTCCATCTGGGGGGAGCCCAGGGACTCCCCAAAGCTGAATCAGAAAATTGGACAAAAAATCTGAGAACTTTTACTCAATAGGACGAAGAAAGTTTGTGTCTTTACCAGAGGTTTAAAAACAGTGCTTACTGAAAACACTTACTGAATGCAGTTAAAATCCAGATAACTGACTAACAGGTGCTTAAGAAAAAAAATCGATATAAACTACACATTAGTTTATAAGAAGATTCGGAAGTGTTTTTGTGGCCAGGTTTATCTTATCTTAAATGATTTATATTTATCTTAAATGAACACATGTGGTGTTGGTAGTTAACAGTGTGAATGAAGAGAAGGAATAGCCCCTACTCTACCTGGCATTCCTGGCATGCCTGGCTGTCCAGTCTCTGATCGACCAGGATTCCCCCTTTCACCTTTTTCTCCGGCCTCTCCTGGAAACCCCCAAAAGAAATGGCTGAGTCAGAGACCATTGTTGTAAAGCTGTCTCTTTTCAATGGCATTTGCAGCCTGAATTTTATCACACAGATTTTTTGTGTTATTTTTTTCCGAGATATCAAAATGTACGGAACACCATTTGTTCTCAAGGACCTAAACAGAGAAAGTCAGTGAAGGCCCTGGGCATAAACAGCAGATTGTCATGTCATTGGTGTTGTTTATGTGAAATCTAAACAGCCAAAGTAATCATGAGACAGGAACAATAATTCTGATCTGGAATCTCACTGCACAGGCCAATCCACATTATTAAACCACAGTTACAATGACAGGAGCCACTTTTTTGTCCTTGGGCTTGGACTGGTTGGTGGATTCCCTGAGAAGGGCCATAAAATGTGGGCTTGCAGACTGAGACAGCCCTGCGTGTCATCGCTCATCACCTTTCAGGCCGTGAATGCCCGGCCGCCCAGGCAGACCGCGGTGCCCCTGCAGACCATTGCCCCCAGGCATCCCGGGGAAGCCGCGCATGCCCTGGGGTCCAACAGGGCCTGGGGGTCCTGGGCTCCCCATCTGGGTGTAGCAGTGGTCACAGCTCCTTTGCTGGCTGCTACTCAAGAAAGATGGCATCTCAGCTGAAATTAAACACAGAGACAGGAGTAGTTTTTTCCTGTGAAGTCCTCCTCTAAAGCTCCTCCTCTAAAGCAAGTTCAGACATACAACAACTTTGTGACTCATCAAACAACTAACTTTTGGGCTGAAATGACCTCTCATTATGTGTCTAGGTTAATCCATGTTCCCATCACATTGAGGTGTCTATAGAGGTTCTACGGGCTGATTAAAAACACCACCCTGCCAGCCAGAAAATTTAAATGAATAAAGAGGCTTTAAATCATCTAGTCAAGACATGATCTTTCTGCCAATCATGAGGGTTTGGCTGTTCTTTCAAAATGCCTAAATTCTATCACCATGTCTTACTCAACTAAGCAGATTCCTCAAGGTCCTTGAAAGTTCATTATGAAGACCTCCAGAGGGTGACATCTAAAAGTATGCAATAAATTGGATTTTAGTATTACATGTAAAATGGACAGGATATGAAGATGACTACTTACATCGGAGGACTTCCCTACATATTTGTTGAATATACTCTTCAGACATATGTCTTCCCTGTAATAAAAAAAAGACTTCTATACAGACAGCATTTTGGCATGAATAGACTATGCACAGCAAAAGAATATGCACAGCAAAGGCCCTAATTTAAATTACAAGCAATCACTTAATGAGGTAAGTGTCTTGTGCATGAGCCATTGTGTTGTCTGTGAGAGCACTGATCAATTGTTAAGGATCTCTCTCATAGTATTGAATAAGCAAATAGATTTTTCTTCATCATATAATTAGCTGTTTAGACTTTGCTCTTTGTCTAGTATTTAGGGCCCCAATAATGAATACACACAAATTGATGATATTTGGCATGGCAATGGATTTCAAAACAGAATAGGGCTTAAGGATTGTACACCCATAGGCAGGTAAAGAGTAAACACACACAGGTCTTCCTTCTGGTCCAGGTGGTCCCGGTAAGCCGGATTCTCCGTTCTGTCCACTTGGCCCAGATGGACCCCTCAGGCCTGTCTGACCCGGCAGTCCCTGGTGGCCCATTTGCCCTCTCTCGCCAGGTTCTCCTCTTGTCCCTTGCTGACATGCACATAAGCACAGCATCAGGACCACACAAGCACCTGTCCTGAAGATTTGGTAATACTTTGCTTGAGGTTGTTGATATAAGAGTGACATGAGCCTGACATGAGCCCAAAGACATGACATGACACATATTATGAACATGACATGAAGTGACATGACACTTTATTAATGTTTATGGCTGTTGTCACTAAGTGACATTTGGTTTTTGTAATGTCTGCACCCCAAACAGTGTCCACTTCAGTAACACTTTCCATGAACGCAGTGTTCATAAAGGAGTATAAACACATTTAAAAAGGGTTATAATGCATTCATAATGTCTTATAACTAATGTCATCAGTGTTCATAACTGGTTATACATTCTCATGACTGTACTTATAAGGCATTGTAATGTTATCTTATTTATTTAGTCTTTAAAACTTGAAGAGTCACAAAGCATTAAAAAGCTTCAATTTGTTAATCGTCCTTTTATAAGCAGAATTCCTCATGCCAAATAATGAAGAGTTACAAGCACTCAATGCATACTCTTAGTAAAGTGAGGTGAACACATAATTACTCATGAAAATCAATAAGGCACCATTACAAACAATAAATAAAGTGGTATGTTTCCCTAGTATCAAAAGCCCAAAGAAGCTTATAAGGCTTTGTGACACTTCAAGTTGTAAAGGCTTACTTAATAGCATTATAATGCCTTATGTGTACAGTCATGAGAATGTATAAACAGTTATGAATACTAACAAGTCATTAGTTATAAAGCTGTATTAATCTATTAGAACTCTTTTAGAATGCATTTACAATGTTTTATGAATTATGAGTTCATAGAAAGTGTTACCAAAAATATAATAACACCAAAGTGTTTGTTATATGTTTGTTTCTTGACCCACTTATGAGGAAGAGTATTTCAAGATTTTGTTATGTTGTTTATTTGTAATCACAGGGCTCCCTTTTGAAATAGATTCAATATCTCAGTGGCAATTCACCGGGTAAATCAAAGGACAAAAAACAATCTGTTGAATTGGAATTATACTTAACTGGGCGTGGATAATACACTATCTTTAATTTCAGACATTATGAGACATTGATCAGATCTGACTGAATTCTGATGTTTCTCCCAAAATATTCTTAGGAGATAAAGACAAAATTGAGCTTAATTTAAGATCCAAATTACCAATAGTTCTGAAAGGCACAGATAAGACAGCGGTAAGAAGCAGCATTTACTGTGGTGGTGTAGTGATTAAGGGACCTGGCTAGTGTGGTAGTAGCCTGGAAAGATGTGGGTTCGAATCCCAGATGCCACTATTGTGCCCTTGAGCAAGGCACTTAACCTTAAATTGCTCTAGGGGAGACTGGCCCTGAACAATTGATAGTTGACAAATGTAAGTCGCTGCATCAGCTAAATGCATAAATATAATGTAAATGTTGTCACATACTATGAGTATCAACTCAACTAAAAGCTGATGCAGGACTTTGAAGCCTTCAGCACCATGACATGAAAAACAATAGTCTTTGTGGAGTGGTACAAAAGTGTGCACTGTGAGCTAAACAAATCTGAAGCATTAGCATAGTGAGTGACAGGCTAACCTCTCCTTTTTGTCCTGATGGGCCAGCACTACCCTGTAAATGAATACAAATGAAAGAACAAATGAATGCAAATCAACAAATAAAAATGTTCAAGTTATATTAAAGGAAATTCACAAAGATACACATAGTTACTTGTAGGCTGCTTTGTATTTTTTTCACAAGCTGAAGATATGAACACTTTAAATAGCTCCATGTAATGACACTTACTTGGATTCCAGGAACCCCTTGATCTCCTTTATCACCTTTCATACCCTGTTGTGTTTCAAGGGAACACAGAAAGTGTTACACATCACGCATCATACAAGGATACAAAGATACAAGGATACAAGGAAAGTTTATTGTCACATGGGGGTAAAAAATACACTGAAATTGTGTCGTGAATTTGAAGGTTTTGATCACAATCCAACAAACCAGCCACCAAATCCAACAAAGACACCAAATACAAGCTTTTCTCATCAGTATCTTCAAAGAGACATTAAAACTGAATTGCAGGCTGCATGTTTTGTCCTTACAGTTGAAAAATCTCAACCACACCAATAACGCTTTGTGGCATTTAGTGGAAATCAATTCAGCCATAGTATTTAGGTGGTCTGATTGTTTGAACCATATAATGTACCCAAGGAATACTTTGGTGATATTGTCGTTTTATTTCACATTCCTCTTTTCCCTGTGGAAATCCTGTGCTCAGCCACCCATTTTCCATGTGACATGATGAAAGGATTACAGTGACCACTTGGACGGTTGCAGTAAACCTTGAATCTGATTATGCTTGGACGAGACTCTGCACATGGAAATAAAAAAAAACAAACTAATCGTTCTCGTTTTCCAAAGCAGATCGCAGTGTGCTTGAATGTGTGGCTTTTAATATGTGCAATATTTTTAATAATCGTAAACCTGACTCCATTCTGTTGGTCATATCGGACTAGACACGGCAAAGCACAAGGTCAAATGTTTGCAATAACTAGCATTCCACTGGACTGTGCGAGGGGAAAACAGAACACTGTATCACGGGTTTTGATTTATGGGTTCACTGTATTTGGCAGGCATGCAGACACAAACATATAATGTGGAGTGCAAGACGAGAATGTAAAGGGAGACTGGGATGTTTAATGATACTGAAGTGCAGGGATGCCAGCCAGCCATCTTTGTGATGTTTTTTGGCTTTTGCAGCTGTCTGTGCACAGACCTAACGGTTTTTGCTGTTTTAGCCAAATGAAAAATGACTTGTTTGAGTGGAATGCTGCAGAGCCCAAGTTTAAAGTTTAGTTCTGCTTGACGTTCAAATAGATCACAGGAATCGGTTGTTGGAATGGGGGAATTGCTGGAGATTGGAGAACAACTGGACTAGATCTCACACTTAGATGAATAGCTTTATACAAAACAGCTGAAATACCTCTTGGCCTCGTTCCCCCACATCACCTCGTTGTCCCTGACAAGAGAGAGTGTAAGAGAGAAAGGTCAATTGCACTCAAAATTGACATGAAAGGATGTACACTTACTTAAAAGGGGGAGAAGCTGAAAACCATGTACTATGTCCATTCCATTCCAAAAAACATGTTGGATTAATGAACACCCAGAACCCATGTGAACCCTGTCTCCATAGGAGACACATTCTGACCCTCATATTTTTTTTTTACAAGGACATATGCCCCATTTTTTAGTTAAAACCACTTTCTCGGCTGAATTCTCACCATATGTAAGTAACAGCTCATTCTGAATCAACTCAAAACATTTAAGTTCAAACAACTCTAATTGGTGTGCTGGAGGAGGAGCTGAAATTGAATCCCATAATCCTTTGCTGAAATATGTAGTGGTTAAATATCATATAAAACCCATGTTGGGTTGATTAAGGGAAGGTTAAATTCACTTTCATGATGAAGACTGTATTATAGTGTCTTTTATAGTATAATTTTGCAGTTTTGACACGTGATAAGAGATAATCATGGTGATGGTCATGGTGAAGATCATGGTGAAGTCTTTAAAAAACTCTTCTTGACCCCTCCTCTTCTTTTTCCTGTGTTTTCAGTGTAAACTAGATTGCATATGCTAGTGACATTGAGTGGCACTTGAATCGCAGTTTGGATTTAACTGCCAAATTGTTGCTGTTCCTACATTCTGTGATGATGTCAATCACTCTAGAACATAATTTTGTTAAGACATCAATTAAAATGTTTTAGTAACTCGCTAGCACTTAAATATAACAATCATTAGCACACATTTATTGAGTATGAAGTACTTAGAATGTGAAATGAAATATTTCAAAAGTTTAAAACTTCAAAAAAAGATAATCAGTTTCCACAAATATATTTGAGTTCACTGAGCAGTTGGAGTTCACAGTGTAAAGAAGGAAGATGTTCAACTGCATGGTTTTACATGTAATCAGTCCTACTATGGTCATCAAATATTAGTATTGCATAAAAGAAGGCAAGGATCACAGTGCAGCTTGTTATTACTGTACTGTCATTTATCCCTGTGATAGTACTGTAGGCCACACATCTGAAAAAATTAAACCATGTTTGTTATTCCTGGAAGAAACAGCGGAACTGTCAGAAAGCTAACACAGGAAAATCCATCAAGTTACACAACTCTGCAACAATTGTGTGTAACCCCCCAAACCGTGTAACCCCCCTTTCATTCTAGTAGAACCCCACCCCAAAGACAAGATGACAGATTCTCTGCCAACTTTTTCTCAGTTACTGATCAGATGCCATCCACTGACATTACACAACCCAGCATTTGGGCTTGTTTATCCAAATGAACTGAGGTGAAAATGAAGCTGTAAATAACAGTAAGTGAATTATTTATACACCGGCCATGTAGTAAAGAGGCACATGAACAACATTACACCCAATTTCCACTATAAATCAGAGGCTGTTTGGGGGAAAGAGAGGGGTGTTTGTGAGTGCCAGGCCATCAAGTCATGAGAACCAACTGCCAAAAGGGTCTTAAAGTCAGCCTGATGTTTTTACAGCATCAACACTGATATGATGTTGGCTCTGCATGACTTGCCTAAGATGACCAAACATGTCGTCTTGGTCAGTGCCAACTTTACAGAATTAGTGAGCAGTGCTTTACTGCTCTGTTTTCTGCGACAGCTGGTGTCTCACATGTAAGCCCTGCGTCCACTTCTATTCTTGCAACAACACTTACCGAGCTGCACGGCTCTCACTGGTCAGAATGGCCTCATTGCCTTTCAGCAAAGCTACACTATACTAGAACAACTGTGATGTAACTGTGTAAAATTATTATGGCAAGACAGGGTCAGTTTAAGTCAGTTGGTATATTTACATACTGCTGTTACATAATAAGTCGGGTTGTTGGAGCTCACCCTACCCCTTGCAATCAAATTGACATCAATTAGTTATTTTATTGGCTAAAGTTAATGTGTGTATTATAGGCTACTGGTGATTTTTTTTATTGCACTTTGTGAATTGCCTGTTTGTTTGCCACTATATAAATTATAGATTTTTTTGGTTGGAGTTAATTAATAGAGGTGCATTTGGAAAAACAGTGACCATAAATTTGATCTTGGCACCAATTACTATTTGAAAATGTCAGTGATTTTCCTTGCTTATAAAGAAAAGAAAAATGCATTAGTTTTCCCCCATAATATAGGCATAATAATAGGCATAATAAATTTCTTTTTGTATCAACTTAGTATATACTTTAGCTATAATTACAGGTACTTTAGTAAAAATAACCTATATTGTCTTTACTTTATTCCATCAGTACATGTCAATGTAATGAAATAGTTTTTTTTTTTGTGAGTATTGTAGCTTTTTATAAGTACTGTACCTTGGGTCCTTTCAGTCCAGGCATCCCAGGGTGTCCTGGTTGACCTGCTATACCGGGGTTTCCTGGTTTCCCCTAAACATAGTTCGTAGCATTCAAAAAAGTATCACAAACATATCACACAACCCAACAGGGGTGAATTAGCCACTACTACATATGGTCCTTGACAAAACTAAAATATAAGAAATAAGAGATGACAAAAGAAGAGAGTGAACAAAAAAAATGTAATCTAATTTAATGTCATGAGCAAGTTCCTGCATGGACAAGCATCTCTGGGTTAGCTCAATTGCTAACACACACCTACAGTATGTCCTGACACATAGATGTTTGAGTTCATGCTCCAGACACTTTCTCTGACTGTACTTTGCCGATGATTACAATCCCATGAATTGAATTGCAATATACATCATCGCAAGAGTAGCAGTAAAATTTAATATGAAATTACCTCCTGTCCTGGAAAACCTGGTAGACCTGTTTCTCCAGACTCCCCTTTGTTGCCCTTCATTCCAGCAAAACAAGGAAAGGTTAATAGCGTCAAATAACCCAATCATATCCTATTATTCATGGAAGAACTCATTATGATAATGCACACATGATGTGCCTTTTGTCTTTTACATGTTCTGATAGGCATGAGTCAATGAGAGCTCTCAAAATATGCACCACAATTACATTTGGCAATATGTAATGACATGATAAAGAATTAGAAATGTTTCATGTATAAAATTCAAAGCTGCATTTACATCCAGTTCTGGAGCTATTTTATAGTTTCCAGTTAAGCGCTTCTTTTTTCCCCCTAAACGATCCTTAACGGTCCTTAAATTGTAGCTTGACTCTGTGCCAATGAGAAGTACAAAATCTCACGAAACATGTCTGCATTCTACCAATTCCCCTTTACACCATTAACCAATGCACACTGGCACTCGTTTGGATTTGCTAATGAAAATCAATGGGGGGGAGACAGAGAGTCGAGACCGAGGCAGACTCTTTTGATTCTCCCTCCAAATTCCACTGACGAGTGCAATACTTTGGGCTTGCATGTCCAATTCTTTTTTACTTAGCTGGGCTTAAGGCTGCTAAAAACAATATATTTGACGGCAGTGCCAAGTCCATAATCACAGCACATGCTGACTAATGACTAAAATACAAGTAGAGCACTGTACAGGGCTGTAGTAAAACCCAAGCAGAAAAAAAATCAAAACTCCTTATTTAAATGTTTTAATGTTTTGCTTGTTTTAAAGAGAGAAAACTTGCTTTGTAACCTTAGGTCCAGGTTTTCCAGCTTCACCGGGCAGCCCAGCTAACCCCATTTCCCCCTGTAACACAACACAGTATACTCTGACAGACTGTTCCCATTCACCACAGGAATCGACCGCTATTTAATAAATTCCTCAAAGTGCTTGGATACTGAAACTGTTCTGTGTTAATGAGCACAAGTTGGATGTCAGAAAATCAATATGAATAGTAATGTGATGTCTACTCTGATTAATATTTAGTAGTGTAATGTCATTGGGTTAAAAAAGAACATCCTCATTGGTTCTAAGGGAATCTGTAACTCACAGGACTTCCTGGAAAGCCTCTGTTTCCCTTTGATCCTGGTAGTCCAGTTTCCCCCTTAAGAGAAAAATAATAACATAACATCTCATATTGGGCATAGCAATGTGCTTGCATATTAAAACAAAAATCTTATCACATTACATTTTAAGGCCAGTATTTATCTTTAAAACACAGACATTATTAAAGTCCTCATATGATTGTAATGTAAACTTTATAATCATAATGGCCCAAGAACTATAACTTCTGTCTTGAATTCTGTCTTCTGCCTCAGGTGTTGAGTATAATGTCAACACAGTAATAACAGCAACTCACCTTCTCCCCTCTTAATCCCTCTCGGCCAGGTAAGCCTGGCATGCCCTAGAAAAAGTGACATCAGATCAGAGTGGTTCAATAAATTTTCTGGTGATCAGGGTCAGTCAGTAAGGGTGTAATTTGCATGTAGCCTGGTTCTCACACATACGGATCTGCTGACATGCATCTCAGTGGCCAGTAGGCCTATCACCACTTTTTCCCATTCGCCTGAGATAGGGAATCAACAACTGGTTTTTACCCCAACATGATGGAGGCAAGCTTAACACATGTTTTGCTTTAAATTGTGATCCATTCCACTTTCTTTTCTCTGCAATCATTTGGTCTGATTGGTTATATGCATATTCAATGCCAGCAGAGGCAGTTTGATCTATGTTTGTTAATCCCGCTTCATGGAAGTTGGAGATGACATGAAATTAGCCAGACTAAGAAACACTGCAGATGTGTATGTGTGAGAACCAGGCTAATTTGTAAGTGAACATTATTATCTTTATCAATTCAGTCTCTACATATGGATCCCTATCTTGTGTGAAGGCAATCATTTTGCCAATAAATGCACCACTTACCATAGGAGGCCTTCTGTTAGGGTAGTGAATTGCCTATCCTGTGACTATTGCTACTGAATAACCTGTTTTACATCTTAGGAGGACCTCAAGAATATCCTACAGACTCAGTGATAGCTTTGCTTCTTTTCTCTAAGCTAAAATGAAACACGCACACTACTGAGAACACACTTGTGCATGTTTAGAAGTGCCTGACAGAGTATTTTGCTGTTTGAGGATGACCACTGACATTGTAAGTAAGCATGCAATTGCTATCCTTCAACACTGCTTGTTACTTGGGCATCCTTATTGGAAAAGCTCCTGTGTTTCTTTCCTCACTACTCCCTCCTTTCCTCCCTCTACTCCCTTCCTCCCCTCTGAGCTTTCATGTCTCCTAGTTTGCTTAGCCCTGTTGTGTGCAAAGACCTCATCATTAGTCAGACAAGGGGTTGGGGAAGAAAGACAGGGGTATGCTCTCTGCTCCCTAATGAAGCTAACATACTTAGGTCTGAGATGGCTGGTTTTGTTTGCATCTGGAAGTCTGGATTAATCACATATGAAACATTTCCCTCCAAAGCTCCATCAGACCTCATCAGCCAGCATGTTTAATAGCTTTACCAGCATGCCGCTAAAGACAATCAGCTAATGTTGCCTTAACATATAGACCAGTGCGAATGGGGACAGCAGTGGGTCAACGGACTTACAAAGTGTCAGATGTGATTGTTTGGGGTTTGGTAAGGGGAGGTTATAGGTATTGAGGAGACAACAAAAACATTTGAAACAAGTTGTTAATCACAGTAGTACAATGTATCACAATATCATGGTTGTTTATAACTACAGTTACAATTACAGTGTTCCTGTGAATTGCACTGCGCCCATTTTGGTTATTACCATCAATGTGAAACAGTACTGAAGGCTGCGCTGAATTTGCAACAGAGATGCAGCTCTTCCTTTGAAAGTTCAGGCTAACAGCAGATTATTGTACATGTGCCAGGGCTAGTCATTTCCACATATTTAATAGTCCCATGACAGTGTATGTTTCCTCTTAGTGATGAGATGAATGAGTCTGTGCATTATCTGTTGAAAACATTTCCTTCACTTCAAAGTCTCCCAACAGATCTGTATATATATTCTCCTTGGAAATTCTGTCTCTATTTGTGCTTCTTAAAACAATTAATTTATTTTCCAGCAAAGATGTTATAGTGCATATAAATGTTGGCATACTCTCTTTCAGAGAGAAATAAACTGGACATGATGGTGTATTTCATGGTGTGCGTGTGTACGGGTCTCATTTACCTCAGCAACTAATCACACTAAATATGACACAATTTTTTTTAACAACTGTTCTTTATATTTCCCCAGTGTTTCTGTTACACTGGTAAGGCAATTGCTTATTGAACACAATAGAAATTGCACTGTATATTTTATTATATATACAGTGCATATATATATATTATATATGTAGCTCAGGTGAAGAAAAAGAACTAAATCAGGATTCTTTTTTTTTGTAAGACTTTGCTGACTGTAGACTATTAAGTCCAGTCTTGTGAGTTAATCAACAGTAGCCAATTCTGTATTATTGGTCAGCCGAGGTAAATCATGGGCTCCAACACCTTGATATTTCAATTAAACTAGTGTTTTATCCACCTTTACAGTAGAACTGATAAACCAACTGTAGCCTATGTCTTGAATTGAAATAGAATCCTCCCTCTTTGAGCTTCAGGCTTAACTTAAATAACAAGAACACCTCAATATGGTGAGTATTTAGCCTGTCATTTTCCTGGGTGTTTGGGTAACTAGTGATTGTAACTGGTCAATGTCAAGACATCTCTAAAAATTTACTGTAAATCTTATCATCAGTCTTACACTGTTATGACATTCTACCAATATGTGAGCTATCATAACAATTACTAGTAATGATAACATTAGTACTATAAAAGACGTCATACACAGCGTGGCAGGTATTAACAACAACAGTCCACTTTGCATACCCTAGCTATCATCAGGTCAAGTTGAAACCAGTTAGTTCAGCTGGAATGTCACAGTTATACTACTATTGTCTGGTTTAATAGCCGATACCAAATATTGTTTCAACACTTGTGTGGACAATATGGACAGCTGGTATAATCACAGTAATAAATTTTTTTTATAAATCTCTTAGCTCTGTTGGTCCAATAAACTGCTGCACAGTACCATAGGCCTAACCTGACATGCTCCAATCTGGCATGTGCCGCTTATGCGGTGCCTCATTTTGCATGGACAGCTGAGCTGGATTTGTGGAGAATGCTGATGCCATGGCATTCCCCACCTGTTTACATAAAGCTGTAATCTCGCAGGGGCAGTTCATGTGAGTTTGTGATCTGGCTGGATAAATACAGGCAATTTAATGAGGGGCTGTGTGGGTATGTGTGTGGATGGAGGGAGGGAGGGTTGATGTGTGTCTGTGTATGTGAGAGTGTGTGTGTGTGTGTGAGAGGCAGAGAGCATTATTTGTCTGTATTTGTGTGTATCTGTGTGTGTCAGAGATAGACAGAAGGTTTGTGTGTGTGTGATTGTGTGTGCGTATGTGTCTGTGTGTGTGTGTATGTGTGTCAGACAGGGGGGCATTGCACCATAAAATTGAATGGTGGGAAAAGAGAACATCTGAAGCAACAAAGCCAGCAAACTCCCAAAGGCTTGAGAGCATGTGCATGTATTTTGTATTTGGAACAAATAGTACTGTATGAGTACAGTCTGTGGTGGTGTGTACCTTAGCAAAGACCAGCAAACAAACTGCCAGCTCTTTTAAAACTACTTCAAGACGTGCTGCGCAAAGTGCAATGCAGTTAATTTCATGTAAGTAAATGCAAAAGGGAGGAAACTGATCAAGTGCAATAAACAAACATTTTTGTGGGCAACAAAATGAATGTCCACCCTGTTGTAAGAGTACAGTGATGACTTTTTCAGTTAGCCATGATTTACTGTTACACTACTCCTCAATTAAGCCTTAATTTATATATCTGAGACACTGCGGATGGAAAGTCTGCTTGGGCGGTCACTTTCAAGTGGGGGCCGTATCCATTTCACACAGTTACATCACCTGTTCCTCTGCTCTCGCGCCAATAACATTTACATCATCTCGATAGCGTCAGCACTGGCAAGCACCTTGTTTTAAAACGGGATGCCAATCTTCAAATACCAACCCTAAACTTCATTGTTTCCTCTTGTAGTAGCAGTCATTTGACAGGGTCTTGGAGCAGGGAACCCCTGGAACGAAGCCCCTGTCTGGGTTTTTGCCAGGCTGTCTGTTTATGCCACTTACCTACTTAGACTGGGACTAGGGTCCCCTTAGTTCTCCTGGCATAGGCCCTGTATGAGGTCTATGTCCTTGATGAGAGAGCAGTTGCATTGCAGACCAAAAGGACACCCCCCCACACACACATCCCAACACATAAACCTCCCCCAGAAACACACAACTTTAGCCTCCTGTGTTTTGCAGTCACAGACACAAACATAGCTACATTTATGCCTCTTTCAAAGAAAACACACATCTCATCTCCCTAGACACAAGGTATTAAAGTGCTCAGTATTAAACTGACAGTGCTAAAATTTCTCTCAGAGATTTTTAAGCCCTGTTTATGAGGGTTTGAAACACGACCGGCTAAGTCCTCTGGGAGGCAGGTTTTCTGATGTGCTCAATCACCGCAATTATTTCTTATTTATACATAAACAAAAACATGGAGGGGAGTGTTTTTATATAGAACATCCCTCAGGGCTTTCTATTAAGATAAATAGTAAATCCTTTTATTTTTCAAGTAAATAAACACTTAACAATTTAACATATCCAAACGAGCTACCTTGAAATAGCCCATCAGTAAGTTTTCCATGACAAGCAAAGGCAGATGTTTGGTTGAGATTTCCTCTTTTGGGAATCATAAAGGAAGATGGAAACATGTTGCAAAATAATTGCTATGAACATTTGGAGGACATTCTGTATTCCCCTCTTCATTTTTTTCTGAATGAGAGAATTAAAAGTGATCAAACTTGATTATGAGCCAGTACAAATGTACACAGGCTCACAGGGAGACCAGAAACTGGACATGTATCTCTAAGGAGAACATAACAAAATCATCTCAGAAACATCTACAGTAACACAACGACAGCAACAACAACAACAACAACAACAATTTTTTTTTTTGAGTAACCATAACTTTAACCACAGCTATCGTGACCAAGACATTTTTTAACCGCTGTACTGATTTCAGAACCTACTTCTGAATCTCCCTCGGCAAAGAAATCAGCACCAAATCATAATGCATTAAAACTGACATGCCTCTGAGTCCTAAAAGCCGTCTCCTAGTCCAACTAACTGATGCCACTGTACAAGTTGACCTTGACACTGCAAGAGCTTGCCTCAAAATGCCATGTCTCTACTCCCTGTGTGCTCACCATAACTCTATCTTGTATGTTCACTATAACTCAAATTCCCCCTTTGAAAATTGTTACCTGAAACCCATCCAGACCTGCAAATGTAAATCCAATTCAAAACATGTAATGGATATGAAACTAATGCTCTTTTTCATTGATGTTGCAAAACAACACCACAACCCCTGATTTATTTGGCATGCTCTACAGCACACAGAAAAGATGAAACACTTGAGAGAGATTTATTCCCCTGCATCCAGTCTCTGATCTCTGAGCATGGCTGATACTGCCTGATATATTGATATGCTCTGGTACTAAGGCATTGGTAGTTCACATGGTCACTGAATCAGCATCAGACACACACACACACACACCAGACTAAGGCCACATGCTCCCTGAATTAGCATCAGACACACACACACACACACACACACACACACACACACACATAAACACACACACACACCAGACTAAGGCTAGACCGCCCATCCTCTTAACTGCTTAGCTTGTAATTTTGCTTGACTAAGTCAATCAGCAAAAAATATTTACTGCAGACAGAGAGAGCCGTTTCGGTACTTTTCTTTCTTATTTTGTTTTAATTTCTGCCAGTTGCTCTAAACTCATGATGTTGAGACATTACGTAACCTGGTCCACTGCCCTCTAATATAACTGCAAGTAAAGCTGTGGAGCCAAGCGATCGTATGAGAGTAAATGTTTTGGACAGAGATTAGTGCAGCTAAGCAACACACAAGTTGATTAAACTAATGCAGAAGGTAAACATTACCTCAATAGCTATCCTTTCACTACTGAATTATAGTTTAACATAACCTACGATATGTTATGTTATTATTCTTACTTGATTCAGTGTAATATGGAAAATTGTGACAGATTTGAAAAACGTAAAGCTGTACTTACTGGATGCCCTTCCCGCCCATCCGTACCAGGAACGCCAGGTGCACCTGCTTCTCCCTGTGAGAATGAACTCAACTTTAGTGCACTTTCAATAGCATCTAAGAGACATTTAAATCTAGACTGGGGAAACTCATCCTGATCTGGAAGCAGTAATTTCGCTCGGCAGCTCAGAACAGGGACCAGGCCAATTTGTACTTTGCCTGAGATAGGGAACTAATCACAAACACGCCTCCTGACATGATGGGGTGGGGGGGGGGTCAGCATCCAGTAACAACAAACATTACACTTGTTGATCCCCCCTCAGAAAAGTGGAAGATGATGTCTAGGTATCCAGACCAAACTCCATATCTAATTCAGTCATCTGTAAAAGTCCTGGAAAAACAAGTCCTGGAAAACTTAAGATGCACAGTTGTTTCATCACTATCATTAAGTGACAGTTACCATAAAGGTACATATAAAGGTAATATAAGGTACAATGTGACATGAAGTACACTCTAGTGTACTAATATTGGCAGTCATACGAATTTGGAAGAATTATTTCATAATATATGGAAGTAAACATCCAAAACACAGCCATAAAGGGAATTGTGTGCGTTAACCTGTAAAACATAGTGGATATAGTGGATATACAGTATTTCCTTGAGTTCAACTAAGTCATACAGAATCATACCCCAGAGATTTATATTTCTAATATGACGTGCAAGAAAACCTCCAGCCTTGAATTTCAAGGACGGAATTCTCACACCACACCAAGAGCTACTAAAGCTGTAAAATCGCTTTTGTCGCTCATAAAAATTGCTACTGTAATGTCTGTGTTTGTTTAGTTGCAAATTGTGTCGCCCATTGCTTTTGACATTTTAGTTGCTTTGGTTGCTCTTGTCAATATAAAGTGAATTAACTCAGAAGATTTTACAGCTTTGGTAGCTCTTGGTGTGAATGCATAGTTACACTAAACCAATTTTTGCTTTACCTCACCTAAGCTTTTACTGTGTTTTTGTTGAAATCAGACCTGGTTCCTACAAACCTTTTGTCCAGGTCTCCCATGGAATCCATCTTTACCACTTCTGCCTGGCAGTCCCTGAAAGATGCACATTGGAAACATTGGGAAAAGACTAGTTTAAGAGATGAGGGAGTAGGAACTGTGTTTGATTGTACATAGTCTGCAATACAACTTGAATACAATACAGCTTAAAGGTATGATAACCTAACAAGTTCTTGAATTCTGAAAATCTGTAAACCCACTGGCAAAGATTAGACTTGGAGTTTTTCTTTCTCATGCTAATTTTTTTGTTCATGTCTGTGTGCGAGCCAGATTTACTGTGGTATACGGTAGCCTAATAACAGTGCCACTGGACTAGTAGAAAGTATAAAACATACTTGATCTCCAGGAAGTCCTGCAGGCCCAACTTCTCCTTTGCTTCCTTTTTCACCCTGAAAAAAAAGGTTTGCATGCTATTGATCGTCTCCAGTATTCATTAATAAATTGGTGTTTTGGATGAGCTGGCAGCATGAAAACATGTACTCTTTAGGACTATTTAAGAATCATACCAACAGGCCATCTTTTCCAGGTAGTCCATGAAGGCCAGGCGCACCAGCAGAACCCTAGCACAGTTTACAAAATATGAACAGAAACTGTTATGAAAATTCAGATGGTATCAAGTCTATAAATCTTGACACTGCATTGAGAGGCCTTAAAGTTAGCAATGCTGAATTTCTAACCAGCTCCGCGGGTCCATCTTGCTACAGACCATTGCAGCTCATTACCAGTTTGCAAAAAAATCAAGGAACAACCGCTTATCCAGCAGTGGACTTGATATGACTGACAACCAATGAAGGCATTAGTGTTTATGGTTGTACTGTGGACATTGCATTTTCCTTTTAGCAAACAACTGCAATTTGCAACAACATTTCATTTACATAAATGGATTAGGATAATTCAATGGGAAACATTTTAATATTATAATCAATTATTGGGGAACCCAAAATTATTTTCTGTCATACGGACCAAACTTTCTAGTGGCACCACTGGATGCATTTGCTGCACTTCAAAAAAAGTGTATTTGGTAGTGTTTAGTTTACTTTAATGCTTCAATTTTGTTTCAGATCTCATCCTGAAATAGGTCAACCACTCATTGCCAGACTCCAGATTTTGATTGACGTGGGCCTGATTCCTAGGCTAACACTTTGTAACATTTGGAGAATATCTCATGATATGCCACTAGCTGTACAGTGTAAAATGGACTTCTGACAGAACACTGGGTCTGTCAACTGGATAAAAATCTAACAGGGGATAGCCTAGTCTCCCGGGCAAGAACAAAACACTGTGTAGAACACAAATGCAAAAGGGTGAGCTAATGCTCTGTTATGTTTTGTTTGGTCTTTGGGCCTAATATAACATTCTACACGTCAAGAAACAAACATGAGCAAATGCATCCTCATTCAGCATCACTTACCCTGCCTCTAATCACACTCTCAGCGTTGTCTGATCTTACTATCATGGAGCGCAGGTTTCCATATGGTCGTTGTGTAAAGGGATGTTTCCCAATGATGCGAACAATTTCTAAAACAGACAGTTCCAGTTCTCGATTGTGAATGGTTGGATCGCGTTCCTTGCCGTTGTAAAATCCACAATATACCACTGCTCCATTCGCATTTCGTTCTATATTGCTGCGCTGTAGGAAACTGAATGGTGGCTGTGCTTGTGTGTAACTTGGCAACCATTCAGCTAGAGGAAATTTATTTCTTGGCGGAGGAATTGTTATCTATGAATAATTTGCTACATTTTTCATTGTTTTGTCTTCCTTTAATGAAACCATGCCAGGCTAATGTGGTAACTGTTTTAGAAAACAAGCAATAACCCACTCGAGCCCATGAGTTATGTTCGTTTTACCACGGCTAAGGGAGTCCCCTTTGCGTTCCATGGCGTTGTAAAATCCACGATTTAGGCTACCACGTACAAGCTGTCAAGTTTGGACAATTCACTAACCTAAAGGAAATTATAAATCAGCTAGAAATACAGAGACAAAAATAACTCACCCATTTCCACCCTTCAGAGAAATAAGTAACAATAAAAACATATTGTGAAAGAAACTTAAGAACTTAAGTTGAACTCCCATTGTACTGTGCTAAGACAAAATGCTCTGCTATTTTCATATTTACGACATTTTAAAATATATAGCAAATTGTTTAATTACTTTGTTTCAGTTTCAGGCGAAAGTCGAGAGGCAGTTTTCTAATTGATTAGCTTTGAATCAGCAGCTCAGAAAATAAAATCACAGTCACAGGATAGGATCAGCTAGATTGGTTCCTGCTCTACCCATCATCAACTAAACATCTATTCATTTCAAGACTGAAAAGGGCAGCCAAAAGAAATAAACTTGTTATCTAACATTTAAGCTACTATTAATATCCTGAATATGTTGCACCTTGTTGTTTTGGTTAAATAATATACAATAGTCTAATTATTATAGGCTAATAATAGTAATAGGGCTTTCAAGACTTGGTGAGAGTTGATTTGCCTCAAATGGCCTCCCTCAGCCATTTAACATCAGTGAGCTATGCCTTTGAAATAGCTATACAGTCCTTCAGACATAATAAATGCTTGTAGGGCTTTAATGTTTAAACTTTTGTCTGTCTACATTTATTGTGTTAAGTTTTGTTGTGAAATCTGTTCACAAGTTCAGGTGCAAAATAAAATGGAGTAGTTATTTTAGTATCGAGCTAGTCCTTTCTTTCCTAAACTAAGTAGTTTATCTGCCAAGGTCTTAATCGTGATCTATCTTTGGTTTGATTAAACATTATCAGTCATGTATTTCCATTGACCTACACTGTGTGTTTAACACACTGTATAATTCAAGGGTTTATGTTTTCAGTACTCTTTTTGCTTGTGGTTTTACGTCCATAAACATAACTTCAGTGTTGCATTTTTCACAAGGGATTACCTCTATTTTTTCCCCTGTCTTAATTTGACCACAAGAACCTACCATAATGATGGGGATAATCTGCCAAGGAGTTCTGGCCACCAGAGAAACATCAATTTTATCATGCTACTAAAACATCATTTGTTCTCTCTGAGCATTCAGGAGATGTTTCAGCTATAGATTAGACAGAACAACATCCTGTCTTGTTTCTGCCATGCCTATGTAAGAACGGTGGTGGAAATACGAACCTCTCTATTATCACTTCCTTGTTTATCTTGGCAGTTCATGTTAACAGAAACATTCTTCTAGACAAGGTCACACACTGGAACAGGGGTAGTTTGGCTCTTTTAAAGCTTGAAATACTAAAACTGATTTTTGTGCTAAATACTAAAGCTATTTTTGAGTAGTTATTGATGACTTACAAGTAAAGCGTCCTATATTACTGTCCTAAGTAGTTTAGTTTAGCCAGATTTATGCTAACCATTACACTACAAATCACAATAATATAGTGCAGAGTTGGGGTTGGGTTAGGGTCCATTAAAGAGCATACCTTTTCACCTGACAGGCCAGGTGATCCAGGCAATCCAGGAACTCCCCTCTCCCCCTGCACAAATAATAAACTATTTTCTAGCACTTAATGGTGTACAATGAAATACTGTTTTCCACATTGAGAATGATTACACAATGATGCTGAGATCTTGAGAAAGCAATGGAAATGGGCCAGAAAATGTAAAAAAATGCAATAAAAAGGCATGTTAGAGAAGCAGGATGGATGCCGCACACAGCCAGCTTTTCTTACAGTGTATTTCTATCATGCAATTACAATTACATCATGGCTGTAAGCCTCAAGACATTTAAGACAATGAAAATTTGTAAATATACATACAAAACTGACAAAAATAACATTGTACCATATCCCCAGGTTCTCCTTTATCGCCCTTGTAACCATCAACTCCACGAGGCCCCTGAACAGAAAAGATAAGCTTACTGGCAGCAGAACAATCAAGTGGTGACCAACTTTCTAGCAACATTATGTGGTGGTGTTATCACAATACACTGAACAATACAGAGTCTATTCTGTGCTAGAAAATGTTTTCAGTGGCTTTTACCTGAAGGCCTGGAGGACCCTGTACCCCAGGACTTCCTCTAGAGCCAGGGACACCCTTAAAGAATGACAGGATGGAGTTATGAGTCACTTTAGAGGGGTTGATTATAGGTTAACACATGACGAGAGTTCATTGTTACATTTGTACATTGAAACAGGGTGGTGACACAACTGATTATTGTAAATCTAGAGACAGAGCCTGGCAGCAGTCAATGTAGAGATGTATCCTTGGAATGAGAAGCTCTCCCACCAAGCATCTTATTTTCTTAACACTTCTTGGAAACAACAGGAAAATTATTAGCTATGACATAGTATTTTCCACTGCTTTCAATATGAATTGATATATTTTACTTTGATTTTCATGAGCTGTGTAGATGTCAGGGCCAAGTGCTGTATAGTTCATAAGTTAGGTTGTCAAGAGGACATATGAAACAAATTAATCTATTAGCCTTTATACTTCTGTCTCACAGCTGCAAAGAATGGAAAACTAATGCATGGGTCCTTGATAAGTCAGGTTAGTATACATAGTCTACAGTTCGTTCATTAAATCAAAATAAAAAAGATTTTTGTTTAACAAAATCGTGCAATCATTGTTTTGTTACATAAATATGGATGGTGAATTTAAACCTGCCAAGTGGCGTCTTTAGTGATATTGTTGCTGATGTCCAAAGATTCTATCTTGCTCCACTTGAATCTTTGGTGATGGCTAAGGTTAGGGTTAGGTTTGGGTTGGAATATAGGTTTAGCATATAGGTTTAGGTTTAGGTCGAGAAAGCTTTTTTTCATTGTTGTGTGTTCTGTTCAAGAATGACATCTATCTTTCCATTACATGACCATTTTGTATTAAAAAGAGATTAGAACATTAAACTACAAAGTTATTTGAAAAAGAATTTAAAATCAATCAAAAAGTGACATAGTTGTTGCATAGTGTTGCTTTAAATAACACAGAACATAGAAAACACCCAGGCATTTAAATTGCTGAGGGAAAGAGGACACTTGGCTACCATTAAACATGGACATGTCTGTGCATCCACATGTGATCTGAGCTATTCATAAGAGTCTTGGGTTTGATCCAAATGTAACATCTGCTGTTTCTGGATGACATTATTGCCATTGTTGACAAGGAATAAAATTGAAGAAGAGAATTCCCCCCCATTGAAGAATGTTCTTGCCTACGTTTTTTGAAATAAATTTTGTCAACCTAAAATTTACGAGAGTTTCATGAAAGGCTACTCTTCATATAGCAGAAAGTGCAAAAAGGTCACAAAAAATGGAAAAGAATTATCCTTTGTTTTCAAACAGACAGTCATAGAATGGCTTGACCTTCTGTGTTACAATCAAAGGCAAAAGAAGAAGGCCATCTTCCAATACTGCACATAATGAAGCCTATTTCAATTGGTTAGAGATGGAAAAAACAATAAAAAGTGTCCAAAGCCAAATGTCATGTGGCCAAGCGGTTGAACAGTGGCTCCCACTGTAGAACGGCAGTTAAAGCCTCATGTACAAGAAACACTAACAAACAAACCACAGCTCTCTCTTTTCATGTGCAGTTGTTTATGGCAGAGGGAAATTCTGAATGACCTCAAATGACAATCGCTCATGGAGAAACAAACACGCAGACTGAAAATATGGCGTCCAGGTGTTTTCTCATTTCACCTATACAATTCTAGTCCCCTTACTACTACTTCTACACACACACACACACACACAAACACACACACACCTTGTGTAGTTGTGATAAGCCTTCATACATGCTAAAGAAAACTTGATGAAAAGTCCAAATGGCAAACCTACAGATGCCTATAAAATCCATTGAACTCATTGATTTATCTAGTGTCAGTCCCCAGAGTGAAATGCAAAGACCCACCATTACAATCCACCATTACTCCCAGATAGATTTATCTGATACAGCTGTTACATTCAATTGCAACCTCTGGGCATATTCAACTCAAAAGGCATACACACCGAGACACACACACAAACACACAGGAAAATCTGCCTAAAACACACACACACACACACACACGCACATTTATACTCTCTGTTCATGGTCTTTGATCAGGTAACACACTTAGAGTGGGCCCCATTTGTTGTTTTTTTTCATGGTACATTAGTATTTGCACAGTTTCTTTTTATCTTTATGACTCAAGGACTGATTTAATGTGTTCATTTAAATATACAGTACTGTACAGTGTTGTTTTGTGGGTACACCACAGAATGGTTCTTAAAGAGTAGAGTTGAAATGTTTTAGATTTTATATTGTCATCAAAGTATCGTCAGCGTAATGCCTTTCACTGTGTATTTGATGCTGAGATGTTGTAGGGAAAATGACTTGCACCATTAAGCACTGATTCACTTAGTGTTGACTAGCCATTAAACATTAAGTAGACCTTGATTAAGTCCCGTCACCATAAGCACTTTGGTCTAATTAATGGAGGGTAAATTTCCCATAAACAAACCAAGCTACGAGTCAAGCTGTTTGTTGCGTAAGGCTTTCATTTGTAGAGGCTGGTGGATGAAGAGAACTACAGCTGCTTTTTTCCAGGGCATTCTTCATCCAACTCATCAAAAATGACACCCAAACAAGAATACCTTTCCTTCTTAAACCAAATTCATGTCATTTATACGTTTATGGCATTTAGCTGAAACTTATGTCCAAATGATGATAACTCAGCAGTGTTAGCTCATTCGCTTTCCAAGGTAAACAAATGAACAAAAAAGCATATGACACGAGACAAAGATAGATACATAGCCATATCACTGTGGTATGCCTTTCATTGGAATAGTCAGGTGCTAGAAGATGCATGCTAGTATGCTGATAGTGATATGTTCCCTGCTGAGTGTGCTGAGACAGAGTTTACGTAAGCATGTGTGCTGAGTTGTTTAAGGTTTGTATATTAAACTACGCAGTACTCACAGGCTTACCATCAGCACCAGGAAGACCAGGTCTGCCAGGGTTGCCAGGTCTCCCCGCCTCCCCCTGAAGAAAAGCAAAAAGGAAGTACTCAGCTTGTTACTGTTGTTGTTGCTGTTGTTGTTGTTAGCAACATGTCAAACTTACACTCACATAGCCATGAGGGATCAATGCCAATTGCACACAGATATATCATAATGGTAATGTTCTCAATGTTTTTCCTCCTCAAACAGTGTCAGCTACCACATGAGGTTATTATGGGATATAAATTATACTATTTACATTGTATGACATTTATGTTCTCAGTTTTATTAGGCAGCTATTTGTGTTTAATGCCTTTTACAATCATCACCTGCTGAAAACCAGCATGTGTTCCTATGCGTGGAACTTGACCTTATAAACATGTATTTATCTCAGAGTGAGCTTAATGTGGGCTTAACTGAAATGGCAGAGACTGGTTACTGGGCACGCTCTTTAATGTACATTATGCTGACATGAAACGTGTTCTGACTGACTGTTCTGACCGTAGCTTCGAGCCAGGGCATTCTTATGTTTGTCAAGGAACCATAGAGAGAGCCTGACCTTTATGCCCGGGACCCCCGCGGGTCCAGGAGGACAAACACATGGCTCTGGGGTTGGGTCGAGGTCGATGTCCCCAGGTCCATTGGCACACTGACAAGTCAGGGAGACAGCAGTCAGAAACAACACACCACCTTCTACATCTTATGGTGTAATTTCTTGTTTTTTTATCTATTCATCAACACATCCCAGGATTGAAACACTAAACAGCTAGCCTCAGCAAAAAAAAAAAAAAGTGCATTCCACACTTGACTGTCATCGCCCTTATTTATAACAGTCATCCAATCATCAAATCAGTCACTCATACAGTTGGCAGAATACACAGCCAAGTAGCATTATGGCAGCAAACATAATTTTCACAAAAGCTTTTCAGCCTACTGGGTAAACTGACAATGTAGATCATGGGAGGCTTTCATATGAAGTTTGAACTTAAATTTGAGTTTGAATGAGGACGTATATGAGTTCACTGAAATTTGAACATTAAAATGTTTGTGTTTATTTTTAGTCAATCTTTTATTGCTTCTAATGTTTAATGTAAAGCTTTATAAAGCAAATATAATGATACTGACTAATGATACTAAGGATCAGTGGTAATTTCATAGCCTAGGCTAAGACAAAAGGCTATATTGTGAAGTTCAAAATGGTCACTAAACTTTAATTTCTTCACCTCCCTTAACTACAAGACTCTAAAGTGAAACCCAGCCTTACCTGTGCAGGTGAAAATGCAAAACATGAAAGCGAGCAAAGCCATCTGCCAAAATACATACCTCTCCATCCTGGGAACAAAAAAGGAGTGAAACTGTCACAAAAGCAGCATAGCTTAAGCTCATTACCACAGCAATGACTCTGGGTCTAGTTTGGGCCAGACGGGGACCAGAACCAGTCATAAGTCTCTTGCCATCTGGGTCATGGAGTGCTCTCAGACAGATAGGTTAGTGATGGAGGAAGTAATGTCATTAATGTCAGTGATGTCATCAACACTTGTGTTTGAGAAGTATGCTTCACAATAATCTCCACACAGATACTCTGCAACTGCTGATGCTAATGATAAAAATCTGGCCCTGTTTTGTTAGTAGTGATATTGCCAAGCCAATGAAGCATTTGGCAGCAGCCTCACAAGGCGCTTTCAGTAATAAACAGCATGCTGGAGAAATGTCTGGGCAGCAAAGGTGGATTTGCACTGTTGATCCTAAATTGATGATGATTGGAAGTGGGGGGAGTAATGGTTAAGTCACAATCATAGATTGCATGTTTTTCAATGTCATTTTCACTCAGATTTCTATATATCATGTACAGTGCCTTATGTCTGTATGTGAAGGTACAGTATACCTATTTCTGTAATTATGGACATGGACGGCAATGTCTTGTGTCTATATGCTAAGATGCTGTACTTTTCCAAATAACTGGGTAGTAGCATGGCATGTCTGAGTAATATCCAATACTTGATGAAAGGCACATTTTCCAGGAAAAATTAGGTACTCACAACTCCAGGTATCTCACAGGCAGTCTCACGATTATTCTGCTCTGGATCACAGTAGATTCTGAGTTTCTGAACTTCAAACTATTGAAATATCATATCGGGAAAGAATATACTGTATATTTATATACAATATGCAATACATGTATACAATTTTACATATCTATGTTTTTAGCAGACAGTATAATTCAAAGCAATTTACAACATTGGAACTATATCATAATACTTCATTTATGACCTACATATCTTGTAACAGTAGTTTGGGGTCAACTCTAGATATAAATCTAAAGTCTATCTTAAGTTTTTGAGGCCACTGTAAACTGTTTTAGGGCAAATTGTATTACAAATAGATCCACAACAAACATACAAGAAACAACAAAAAAAAGATATGGAAGAGAAAAATATTAACTTACAGGCACGGTAGTCTCTTTAGTGACATATTTTCCAACTTGAGTTTTTCCATTTATAAAAATGCCAACTGGGGGCTCCAAAGCAAGTGTTTCAATTTCCAGGTCGTCAACATAGAGGGTGACATCTTCTTCAGTGACTAGCAGACGTAGCTGATGCCAAGTCTCATCAAAAAGTTTCTGTTGTGTCATAACAAAAAAATAGAGACTTGTCTTAATATTTCACACATTTTACTGAAATATCAAGGGTGCAATTTGGAGTTTGTTGTAGATGAAGCCACAACAACAACAACAACAACAGGAAGTCCCTGCATATTTCTCAATTCCCACACAAAACACCCTTATTCTCTTTTAAGCAGTAGTATCAATTTATTCTATAGTATTCTCTCCCCAAAGAGCATGTGAAAGGATTTACAACTCTGAAAGAGCAGGATAATAAAGACAACTTTGCATTTTTTTCTGGTTTAATGTATATGGTGGCTTGTATGTAAAAAATCTTGGCTTTCCAGGAACTATTGTAAAGCAGGCCCAGCAAGTACAATAGCAAAAACAACAGGGAAGCAGTTTATATTCAGTTTATAAACAGTTAAGTTAAATTAAATGCTGCCTATAGTAATTAGATATTTTGAGACAATTTTGTGTTGGATAGGATGAGTCTTGTAAATGCAGTATACTTGGGTCAGCTGTTCTTGTTGGAATTGTAGTATGCTGGGATTGTAGTTGTAGACTACAAGGCATTGCAAGTGTTAAGGACTTACAAACATACAGTCCATATTGCCAGCTTGGAAAACAGTACAGTATATCTGCCAAAATCAGTTGCATCTTTTCAGAAAGCAAAACATCAAAATTCATGCAATATCTCCACAACTAAAACACAATGACAGCAATGGCCAGATGTTTGAAGATGAAACTAACTAGTACAGTAGTTAGTTGAAGGTCTTGAGGTACTGCCACAGAGTTCTAGCAGTGAACATAAGTGTACCTTTGCTGGAGCCTTTTTGAAGATGACAGTTTGAGTGCCACTGGTTGAACTGCTTGTGGTGGTGAACAAGACTGTTCTGTCATAGCCGTTGAGACTAACGGCCATCTGAGGTCTCTCATCTTGTGTCTGGATCCTCCATAAGTCCCATTCCTCCAACACTACTGAGCCCTTATACTTCAGAGTGGCCACAAATACATAAGAAGGGGGAAGCCCATCTGGGAATAATGACCTTGGGATCAAATCAGTATTGTTGTCATTGAACAGAATTTACCATAACACAGAGATTATAAAGTTGAATTCTTAGTCACACTGGAACAAGGTTCAACTATAGAAGCAGAGCCTTAGCCTAACTTGTCACAGAATAAAAAGACTGTAGAGCTGACAGTTAATTAACTGTTGATTAAGTGCTTTTATCAACAATAAATATAAAGTTTTACTTTCATACAATGGACATGTCTGATAGATATAAATTCTCAGGTGTTAACTATCATTACTTGGTGCTGTCACTCAAGTCCACTCTTGGTGTGACTTCATAGGCTTTTTTGCCATAGTAAGATCCTTGTGTCTTTTTCAACTTTTTTGCCAAGGACAGGTGCAGAAGAATGTCAAATCCCTTCTCGTCCCGAGAGTCCACTTGGATTTTATTGGGGCAGACAGTCTCTGAAAGAGAGGAAGGCAAATGCTTAGAGATTAAATATGTCTTTGTCTGTCTATCTGTACATCTAGCTGCAATATTCTAGTCATAGCATTTCAGTTCAGCAATGCACTTCCTTCAAAAATGAACCTGAATGCATTTTCAGAGTCATCCATGAACTGCATTCCACAAACTGTGATTGGAACCCTTTTTTGTGGTTGAGTTCCTGGCAACTAGCCCTTGTACCTGAATAGGTTATTATTCTGTGTCTGCCATATGAATTAAAATAACTAAACTCAACCTGATTTTACAAAATTTAGAGTTTAGAGTTTCAGGGCATATTGTGGTAGAAGCCAGTGCTTTGTGGTCAGCAGGTAATGTGATGAAAGGGTTAAGTATTTATGGAATGCCACTGTTGATTTCATTTGGCCTCAGACTGAACTGAAGAATTTGTAGTAAAAAGCCTTGGCATAGTTACCTGGACGATTTGCAAATATGCAGTCTGTCTAAAGAACATTTATCTCTTTTAAAAACAGACAAGAGGACATCATCACAAAATATATCTTAATCATGAGCTTTTGCCTGGATCTTGCAAAAGCTTTCGGGTTAACATGTTTCTCTGGAGTCCAAATAAAATGTAATGCTAGTCACATTTTCCAACCTAATGGCGATATTGTTTCTTAGATTTTATATTGTTTCTTTACAAGTCCTCTAAGAATTTGCTAATATGGCAGCCTACACCAAATCAAAATGACTTTGGATAAGATGTTTTTCCTGACAGTATTTGTAAATGGCCCAATGGTTGGTCTGTTTCCTTATTTGGTTGAGAAAAAAACATCTGCTACTGTTTTGCAGAGATCTGTTTTTCGTCCTGTAGCAGCATTTTCAACGTCAGTTGTATTCTACATTTGGGTAAGAACTGCTAAGTCAAAGAGATTGAGGGCAACGTTCTTGAGAAAAGAATCATAACAACTCTACTATTCAGCACAGTACAGTGTACCACAACACAGGATGCCAAGAATGCTAGAACCAAACTGTAAGCTTGGTCAATGTGAAGGTTATAAGGTGTGGAATTGCTGTACTTTGTTGATAACCCAATTTCTTAAAGAGACCAAGGTATATGGAAGATAATGGTGATTTCACACTCCAAAGTTATTTACTGCCTGTGATACGGGCACAGAAAACTCGAATGTTCTGCTACGTAAATCAGCCACAGAACTTTCCTGTGAAGTGGGAGGCGCCAAATGACCCATGCAACTCACACTGTCTTGGCCACAATGCAAATCTGTCCTCTGGTGAGACCAGGTAAACATGTGGAGGGGCAACAATATCACTTCCTTTCTAGTGAAAGCCAGACCCATAAACCTGGCTATTTTTAACAAATATACATTATTTATGGACTACATTCACATATAATTTATGACGATTTGACAGGTTAAGCTTTAGAACAGAGATAGGCCAACCAAGGGAAACTTCAATATGTATTAATCACAAACATACATACCTTCACACAGCTTTTGCCTTATGACTTCACGGATCTTGGAGATAGCTTTGTAGTCTTTGACAGAAAAAACATAAGTGCGCGATGGCTTGTTGGCAATGGCCCTAAGCTCGGCCTCCTCTGTCTCTGACCCCACACCGATCGCAAAGAGAATTATCCCCTTTTTCCTTGCAGCCTCGGCAGCAGCCAATACCTCATCTTGTGATTTCCCGTCCGTCAGAACCACAGCGATTTTTGCAATCCCATGTGGACCACGTTCAGAGAGGGCGAACAATTTGTCAGTGGCAAATTTAATAGCCTTCCCCGTTCTGGTGTTCCCACCCATATAATTGATGTTGTCCATGGCTTTGATGAGGTCCTTGCTGGAGTAGTGCTTCCCCAGAGGTATCTCCAAGAGCGGGTCATCGCTGTACTGGACTACTCCGACCTGGGTGAACTTCTGGCCAATGTTAAAGCTGGTAGTGATGTTCATCAGCCATTTTTTAACAATCTCAAAGTTCACGTCATCCACACTCCATGATCCGTCTACTATGAAAACCAGATCACTCTGTGAAGTTCTACAACCTGCAAGAGACAAGTAGGAATACTTCTGCTTAACAACCAGATGGTTCTCAACAGGGGGGGTATAACCTAACATGGACGAACAATGACTGTTTGGTTCAAAGTGCAAGCCTCTAGAGAAAGTGATGAATTCTAGGATGGCCCAAACTTTCCAGTTATTCGGAGGCACTTCAGAAGTTTCTTTTCATTTTACAAACATATTCCTACAGTTTGCCTAAACAAAAAACAGTGGAATGCTGGACTTAGCAAATGATATTGGTATGGAAAGGCACAGTGAAGTTTCAGTAAACCTCAATGTTATCAGACAATGATCATCATGCAAATGGAGATATATATGCAAGATACTGTGATGAAGATGTGAGAAGCACGCTTACTCAATCTCATGTCCTCATCTTGTGCTGTACAAAACAAGTGAAGGAGCAAGAAGTAAAGACACCACAAGACATTATGCATGGACCTTGTTTTGTAACCCATGTTCCACAAGAACCAAGCTCCAGTTTTGCACCTGAAGAGAAATGAAAATAAGACGTGCATTGCTCAGATGCCTTTACATGAACATCTTCAGTTTGGATGTTAAGGTACAGATCAGATGTCATGAATGGTTACTTCTTTAGCTTGCATGCATTTTGTTTTGTGTACAATACATTTTTTAGACAACAAAAGACAAAGGAGATGTTAATTGCATGTTTGGCAAACACATTGTCACCAAGTTAAGTCCATGCCAACAAAACTGCAGGCTGACAAACATCTCAGGCTAAACATGGTAGCAAAGTATAAGCAGCCGTGAGTAGAGCCTTAAATGGTTTGCTGTGGATGTCAAATTATTTGGAAGCGTGGCCAGCTGATTTAGATGACTGTCCTCAGGAATCAGTCTTTGTTAGTGTTTAACTTTGCCTCTCTAAAGGTTGCATTTAGCCGTTATGTTGAGTGTCTGCTAACTGTCTGACGACTAATTCTTTTTGATGTCTTGTGCCGTGTGGAATCTCTCCTCTTCAAACACGGACTGCGTTTCAACTCTGTCTGCTTCAGGGAATTGTGTATTTTATGGAACTTTCCAGCAAGAGGGAGTGAAAAAAGGGTAGACATTATAAAAAGACTCCGAAATAAATGAGTAACAGATATGCTCCACAGACCATGTTTTTTTTTTTTTTTTGCGTGTGTGTGTGTGTGGAGGAGGGAGGGGGGCAAGGGATGTCGACTGGTTAATCGATCTGTTGAGGCTAACACCTGCCAGCCAGGCAGTTCCTACGGCGACGGCCTGGGAATAGCCAGCTGGACCGGAACAGGGGTCTTACCCCTTGCACACGTCATTCCGCTGTGCCGCATGTGTGTGTTGTCTAGCCTGTAACGTGATCGCGCTTTTCCACTCTTGGACATGGGATCGAGGCATGCAGCGTCAAACGGCCATGGTGGAGGAGCTGGAACAGGCCACCCACTCCCAGTGCTTTCCCAATCAAAGTGATGGGGGAAAGATATCTGGACAGCACCACCATAAGCAGAAGCCAGTCGGCAAGGTCCCCTATGCACCCATCCCACCCCACCCCCCCACCCCCCCAACACCACCACCACCACCACCACCACCCGCCTACAAACCATCACTACCCCCACCTCCAACCCTCAACTCCAACAATTCCCCTTCATTTTTTGGTTGAATTTCCCTAGAACTGAATAGTTCTACATCCCAGCCAATCCCACATGGAACCCATTTGCAGTGTCAGACAGTGAAGTTCCAGCTCTGGAAGATGACCAAACACATGTAGTCGTGACAAAAAAGGAGGCAACTCCGGACCAGAAAAAACAAAACAAAAAAAAAACTGAGACTGAATTTGATTTCATGATGTGGTAGTACAACACTACACACTCCAGAGTAGACTGCATAAGGATGTCATGCTGAGAACACATACCCCGTTTCTTTCTGAGGATGGTAAACATGAGGAGGATGATAATGATGATGACACTGATGACTATTGATGGCACATTCATGTGTCTATGTCTGCATGTGCTTCAATTGGTGCATATATGTTTTGATACTAGTGTGTATATATGAGGCTGTGTCAGTTGTGTCAGTGTGTGTGTGTGTGATGTGTGTGTTTCCCCTGGTCAGTCCCATCGTTTGCCATATGGCACTTCTGTGGACCATGACCCTTTCACTGACCTTTAAAGTTACTGCCGTTCTCCAGACACTTTACTGCTCTACACCTAGGTCAAGACGAAGGAAAACAAGGTATAGTAATGTTGCTGGAATGCAATGTGTTAAAACATCCTGCTCAACAATAAAAACACAGAAAAAAAACACTCCAAAATTTTAGCACAATGCCTCTTCCCTGGGAATTTTTCTCCCTGAAACATGACATAAAAATTCCCGATGGAATTTAGGGATGAGTTACTGGTCTTGTTTGTAGTGGTGCTTATTAAAGATTTATCTAAGTCTGGTGGGTCTGATCCAGCTGGCTGTAGGAGACAGAAAGTCTTTGCTGAACAGCTGATTCTCCTCACTTCTCCAGATGAGGTGTTGCCCAGAGCATCAACCTCCTGAGTGTTTCCCCACCAACAAACCAGCAAAGCAATTCAATATCACAATTTATGATTATGTAATCCTCTGTCAAACTTAAATATTTTCAAGTTGGGATTTGACAGAAAAGCAAGCAAAGGAAGGAGTAATTCAGTGCTCTGCACGTATGCCTAACGTCATTTTTCACCACTTTTAGCCTTTCCCATGTTTTTGTGGTGGATGATTCTGTTTTGGAAGATTTCTGTTCCCCCAAATCTGCTTCTTTTTTGGTTTATGCAGTTTGTACTGGGGCAGTAATTTGATCTCTAAATCAACAACTGCTGTTTTGCATGTTCAATTGGTTTGCCAAGATGAGGGGAAAATAAATTACTGCCAAGATCCTAGGGCACCAATGCAGAGCCAAAACATTATATCAGAGAAACCATTGAATTGATTTCAAATAATCAAAACCGTGAACCCAAGGTTTTACTGTGTGGACCAAACCATTCCCTTTCCAGAGGGGATTCTTCTTGGTGTGATGCCTTACAACTTACTAACGAGCCAATTTCATCTCCCAGCTTCACACAAAGTGAGGATTTCTCAACAACATGGACAATTTGGATCCAAAATAAATTCCTTTTTTTGTGCTTACAAAGCCTGCCTCAGCAAGCTTGCCAAAAAAAATCCATCCCTTGCAGAGGAGGTCCCTGACTGTACCTTATTACTCTTGAATTAGAGTTAGAAGAGCAGAATGTCTGTCAGACCAGTCAGACCATTCCATTCATTCCTTGAATGTGACAGTGGCACAAACAAGGGACTGATAACTATCTCTAATGTCTTCAGTATGCCTCTACCACGTCCACAGCTTTCCCTCAGGCAGGCTACGCTCCATGACCTCTGGAGGCAGGCTGATATGAAATGCATAAGGCATAGAATTTGATTTGCAGGCTTGCCCTCCTTCTTTCTGCCTGAAATGTGCTATTTTAACTCAATTAAGGGCTTCTGCTGCACACAGCTCTCTAATCAGTTGCAAACCAACAAGAACACGGACACTTGCACAGAACATGTCAGCAACATACACAGACAATAAGTACAGAGCAAGCCCTGCTCAACGCTTTGCACAGGATGACCTAACAGCAGTTAATGATTGATGGATGATTAGAGGTACATGTTATGAATTTTGTTAGAATCATCTGATGGATGGTTTGATTAATGAATTAAGAAGAAGAGGAAGAAATGCTGACAAAAGGCAAGAACACGTGCCCAGGGAGTCTAAACACATCCACGCCTGCAGGTTATGGTACAAGGCAAGTTTTTTTTTCTTTGTCTTTTTCTCTTTTGCCCTGTGTGTGGCAAAGCAAAAACAGAGGTTACCTGATGCCCGAGGTTGGCTGAGGCACGACCCTTTCCTAAAGCAGCTCCACTGCTCTCTCTCTCCTCACCTCCTCATTGGAGTTCCATAGCGACAGCAGGCTGTGCAGAGTGCAAAGAGAGGGCTGCAGCCTCGCAGATGTTGCTCCAGTGTGAAAGCCTGCCCTTCCCAGTCACTTTCCAACTTCCAACTCTCCCCCGCTCCCTCTCTCAAACTTTCTCTCTCTCTCTCTCTCTCTCTGCCTCTCCCTCTCTTAACCCCTCTCCCCCCCCTCTTGATCTTCCTCTTCTCCTCTTTCACTCTATCCCTTTTTTTTTCTCTTGCACACCCTCTCTTCCTCTTCTCTCTGTCTCTTTTATTCTGTCTCTCAGTTCCACCAGCAGAGATCTTTTGGACCACTGCCACCCTCAATTACAGTGGAATTACGGTGGAAAGAGACACAGATAAGGAAAGCTTAGAAAAAATAATGAAAGAAAGACAGCCCCCTTTTTGTCAGAGCTAGAGGAAAATAGTAGTAACGCCGGCAATATCCTTCCAAGCTTTAGGGATTTGGATTGTGTACGATTGGTTGGGCCATTAAACAGTATGTAAGGGATTCTGGAAAAGGGTTGCAGATTAGATAGGACAGAGTGTTTTTTGAAAAAGCCCATTAGAAAAACTTAATTTAACTTAACTTTATTTAAGTTTGTTGTCATCTGGACTCTGTCACCTATACTATGAAAGCTTTTGAATTTTACAATGCAGCAAATTTGACAAATTTGCAAGGCTGTGTGTGGTCCACTTGATGGACTCAGAAAGCAGGGATATGTTTCCTAAGAGCATCACTGACTTCGAATGTCAGTTATGTGATTAAGGCATTTAGTGTTATTAGTGATAGCCAATGAAAAGGCCAACTGCACTGAAATAATTCTCCCCCTGTTCTGGCCTGTCCAAATAAACTTAGTTGGTTAGCATAACAATAACTGATGTAATCTAAAAAAAAAGTTGTTAATGCTATTAGCACAATACACCGTTGATGTATTTGTTTGGCATACTGGAGTAAACCTTTTACAGCTACTCCCTATGCCTGGGTTTACCCATTCATGTCTATACTATAAATTGCCTCCTGTCAGTACAAAATTTAAGTTAGTATGGACAGTGACTTTCAGCATGTTTTGAAACACTGAAACAGGAGAAGGATCGTGGTGTAGATACTGATCTGGAACCCAGTGCATTTGTAACGCCTGGACGGATGGACAAAAGTACAGTAGTATCACTCATGTGACCCTGGTGTGGAACAGACGTGATTAGACTGACAGGTGTGGAGTGCTTCAGGAAGACAGAGTCCAGCAGCAATATTTTCTTCCCGCCCACACAATCCTCCATCCACTCAGATTCTGCAGAATCATCATCACCCACATTCTCTGAGGAGACCAGCCTCCAGTTTGACCCCTACACACTAGCCTGGGCAAGTCACAGCCCAACGCTGCACACTCCAAAAGCTCTGACAAAGAATTTATCTTTAAAGTGACATTACCTCCTAAATGAACAGTAAGGAAGTGGAGTAAAGTCCTGATTTGTTAGCAGTATAGTAGTATGTTAACTGTGCTTCATGATAACTTTATATGCATTAATTGTGTTTGCCTGATGTGGTAAAAAGTTGAATTCATTCATTGGGTTTAGTTTTTGGTCACGCCTTCTTCAAACTTGTTCAAAAAAAGGGAAAGGGTTGGATATGCAACATTACAGTTGATAGTTACCAGAGTCATTCCACATGATGCCTGATGAACCTTTGGGAGCATAAAAAGTATCAACAGATTTTTGCCTTTTCCCTGAAATATGGATGTACATTGGCAGAAGGTGTAACAGGCAGAATGAAGCTGAGGGATCACATAGAAGTATGTGAGTGATCAAAACATTTAATAACACTGGCACTGCACACCACTAACTAACACAACCCTCTGTTTTTTTCTGTCATTTGTAACCTAGAGAATTTCTTAAAAGCACGTAGAAGCTATAAAAGTTACAGAACTGTTCTAAAAGGGCTTTTGTGGTGTTCTGCTCGAGTGGAAGAGAAAGTCCTGAGGCTAATGCGTAGGACATGAACTCCAGCCTAAAGCCTCGGTTGGCTCCCTCCATCAGCACTGGGAGGCAGAGGGGTCTCCGAGCGAGCGCTGTCATACAGAGGGCCTTGCTCTGCTGACATTACTCTGGCAGCACGGCTACGCTCTTGACAAATGTCTAATCAGAGAGTTGCAGGGCGCTGCATGATGCGTGCGCACGGAAGAACACCTGGAAAACTGGAAAACCCCCTTACAGATTTGTGGGGAGTCCTCACACTGGGTTGCCAGTAATTGAAATGTACAGTGGGGACTTAAGACAAAAAAAAGAAAGAAGAAGAAAAAAAAAGACAGGGCATTCTGTCGGTCTTGGAGACAAATAGCAAGAACACCGTCCAGGATTTGAAGGTCTGTTTCCCGGTTTCATAATGGTCAAAACAGAGAATGTGTTATTTGCATTACATGTTATGTTATTGTATGGTCAGATAGCTGAATGCAGCCAGCTTGACCATGGATGTAAAGGCATGGACATGCAAAACTAATCCTCTAGCTGCAAGATATGGCAATAGCAGGATGTAGACTGTGTTGTTTCTGTGGTTATGTAAAATATCCTTCATTGGCTCCCCTGTTACTTGTCTCTCACTACCCCTCTCATTTTTGAGGTTTCAAGTGCTAATTTAGTCCTAAATAAGAGTTTATCATGGTTAACCAGAAGCACAATAAAGCTTTTTTCTTTTTAAAACGTCTTTTTATTAGCCTAACTGTGAACCTCAGCAAAAGCAACAGTCAGTCTTTGTTTTGGCGAAGGATGGTGGTTGAGTAGTAATGATTTATAATTCCATGCAATAAACGGCAATTAGTATGATCACTTGTGTGGTTTGCATTGGGGAGATCTGCTCGATGTGGTGCTGAGACGAGCGATTGGGCCTGAAGACTAGGGAACGAGAGATGGAGCAAAATATTAAGAATTTCCATGGAAGGAACTGGCTGTAACGTGCTTGAGACAGAACACCACAGAAAGGGAAAGAGAAAGAGAGAGAGACTTTCACTGCTGTGGGGGGAAGGTGTCATCAAAAGTACAAGAGAAAAATTATTGTCTCTCAGAAAAGGAACCCGGAGAGAGAAAGACAGAGAGGGTAGAGAGAAAGAGAGGAAGAAAGGGAGGCCAGGAAACAGGACTGATAAAAAAGAAGGAAGAAAAACATCCAAACACCCCAAACATTCAGTGTGGCCTCTCTCCCTCACACTCCTCAGGACTGTGAGTGGGAATGAAGTAAGTGCTTTGTGTGGAGGAGGACTCCTTTCACAGGAAGTTCTCAATACAACAGTTAGGTGTAGTAGGCGTCTTTGAACACGAGTCAGCAAAAACACACACACACACACACATAAAAAACAGCACTGGATGCCAGATCCCCAAAGAAATTAACAGCATGCAGGCATCCTTACTGCATCTTTTCTCAAACAAAGGTGGAAATAGAGGGGATTGTCCTCGATACAAGAGTATGGCTAGAGGAAGAGATTGTGAAACTCTATGAACAGAACAACAGAGGAGAAATACATAAAAGAAACATTGAAATCCATGTTAGCATTCCACGTGCACCAGTGTTATACTGTATTTCACATACAAAACACAACATGAAAGTAGATCAGGTTTCAGTCACTGCACAGCATGTTGGAACTGTGAATTGCACATATTTGTTTACGGGTCTGAATAAGGAGGGTTATAACTGTAGACTGTAACTGTAAGTTTTCTCATGAATTTCATAAATAAATGTTGGATTTGCTTCTTTTTTTGACCAGAAAAAAACCCTCTGCGAAACAATCGCACTTATCACTGAAGCAGCCAGCAACCTTAGTCACATGAGTGAAGCCATTGTCAATAGTACAGAGACACAAACCCAAACATATTGTGCCAATATGTGCTGTAACTGAAGTAAATACATAAATGCTGTAACTGAAACAAATCTCTGTGAGGTTATATCAACGCCATCTTGAGGTCACATATACAGACATCCTAAAGCAACAGACATCTTGACTCACATCTGAAATGGTTCCTTTAGCAATTTCAATGTAGCATCGCCACATTGCAATTTCCTTTAATTCATTGTTTTTCTTTGTTAAAACAATATCAAATACAGACACAGTAAAATGGAACAGGCAGAATTGTGCACAAAACATAATTTTAAAGTCCCAGAAAACAAATTTGAAATAACTGATGGTTGAAAGTGGGGAATAGAAAGCTGCTACCCACATGCTGGTTTGCAGATTATAGCCTATGTACCACATTGTGGCTAATATAATACCCTAGACCATGTTGTGTGCAATCTAACACATTTATTGATTGTGTGGTGGCAAGAAAGATTAGATAGCGATTATGGGTTATAATTAGGTAATTACAACTCAGTTACTCCTATCATAATGGATCTGAAATCAGATAATTGGTGAATACTATTGCCTTGTGATTATGTTCAAGATTCAGTATTGTTTAATTACAGAACACAATAAGAGGCAGAGGAAAAGGTGGCATGGCAAAGCTGCCCATCATTTTCCGCATTTTATTACAAAGAACAGTAGTATTTCACGTCAAACGAAGAAGGCCGAGTATCACTCGAAATCAAGTTAAATAATTATTCACCTGTTTTCCTTTCTTGATGTAAAAGACTTCTAGGTGAATGAAACAGAAGGGCCATGGGTCTGTTTCAGTCTTTGTTACATATATTTACATATTTAATCATTTAAAATCATGGGCAAACTTCAGTTTGATCAGGAAGGTTCATCTTCTTTCTAACAACCTTAAAAGTGACTAAAATGTGTTTGTTTTTGTTTGCTTCTTTTTTTTGTTTGTTTGTTTGTTTGTCAGTCTTGTTGTTGGCACTTTTAACCACGCCCCCGGAAGCGTCGGGGTGACGCCTGTGGCCGGGGTGCCGGTCGGGCGGGCTCGGGTGCTAGGGGCTGAGGAACACCACTTCCGCTTGCTCCGCCTCCTCCGAGGTCGGCGCAGCCGCTGGTCAAGCACACGCCAGGCACCCCAGGCAAGCCAGGATGGCCCCTGAGGCCTGGCCGGCCAACATGGCCTCTGTCACCCATCTCTCCAGGACGTCCATTAAAGGCCCGTCCAGGTCTACCCCTCTGACCTGGTGACGTGAGAAAAGCAAAAAAACTGGTGTGTTGGAAGGCATGAATTCCACAACAACAAGCCATACTGTGGTCCTATTGAGCACTAGCTAGTTAGTTGTGATACATGGACTACTGTGGCACATGATTCATTTCAGTGATGTTAATTTATGTTACCTTATGTACCTATTTTGAAGTATCTTAATGTTAGTGTCACTGCCTCACACAGAAGCATTACACACACTGAAAGGTCAGTATCACAAACTATGATGTGCAAACACAATGCTGAATAAACAGAGAGGTGAAGTTACCCTTTGCTCCTTGGTCTCCCATGTATCCCGGAAGGCCGTAGCCTTTGGCTCCTTTGTCCCCTTGTTCTCCTGGCTCACCTGGGACACAGAGAGGCTTTTATGTTGATGCTTAACAACCCCCACGCTTGCCTGCCGTGCCCTGGAGACGAGGCTGGTACAGCGGAACGTGCTGTTTGACGTGATTAATGACCATGTGTGTTACTGAGATCATCGGGCAAATAAATGTATAAAACGCCTTGTAAATACTCTTCAATTTCATTGGCTTGGCTGGGGGACGGTACCATACAAGTGATGTCATGGCGGATCAAACAGCAATACATTAAGTTGGACTGCCTAATGCGAAGCCCAATAGTGGTAAATGATCCATATAGTACTGAGATTATACCAATGCAACTGGGTTTTCAGTACCTACTTAGAAGTATCTGAGACACCCTGTAGGGGTCAGTAAAGTGAACCCTTAATCATAAACATTTGTGGGTACTTTACCACCTTCCAAGCACCACCGTGTCTGTATTCATATTTTGTGTTGTTGTTGTTACTTGTCTATGTCATATATATTTATCTATTGTCTGTCTGTCTGTTTTTACAATGGACTGTCCCTGAGCCCTAATTGATTCATTGACTGATTAAAAAGTAACTGATGAATGTAATCCTTAAACATCCTAATTTTAATTGTATAATAATTGTATTTAAGAATGTATAACACTATGCATTCATCATGTAGGTACATACTACTACATATTACTAAGCCTAAGTGCAGCTGTGGTCTTAACTTGTAGTAATATACAAGAAGGACACAGTTCTTGTGATTTAGCTTAGTGTTCGGTACATGGACATCCATCTATTACTAAAGCAACACTGCTGTCATCTGCTTTCGGATATCATGTTTGTTATTACAGGACTCTGCAGTTAGGTCACCTCATCTGAGAATAGTGTCATCTGAATCTAGAGACATGGTCTAGATTTCTGCCAATAAGCCTCAGTTGCGTTTAATCAGTGGATAACATTACAGTGAAATTCCCATATCTGAAAGGGGATATGTTTCTCGTCTTTGGAACACTGATGCTCCAGCAAATAGTTAACACTACTAATAACTTGTTTTCATGTAGTATTTGCAGTACGTGTGTACATAAGTAATGTAAATATGAAACAAAAAATACAGGCTAGCATTAGGTACACACTGTTCCATAAAACATCAATATAAGCACTTGAATGCATGGGTTTAATTTTTGCTCGATGGAACAATGAAAGGGGGGTAAGGGGGGTCAGCCTTACATTAATTTCTTCCTTAGCTGTCAGTGGATAACTGGATACTATATTTGCCCTGAAATTTATGAAACATGACAGGGAATAGAGTAGAGGAATATATAGTGATTCTAAAGCAATGCTTAAAGTAGATTATGCTTATCCTTACCTCGTGATCCTGGTTTGCCTGGGTCACCTGCCTCTCCATAGAATCCTTGTTGTCCCACTTCACCATTAACACCATCAGTACCAGGCTTACCCTGCAGTCAAATCAAAACAGCCACATTGGTGCTATTTGCTACTAACTCTTATAAATGTATCCATGTATTTGCAGTTAACATAAAAGGAAAGGTTCGCTTCTGTTAACCTTCTCACATTGAACAGATTTTACTGGGGGCATCACCACCCTGAACTAACAATGTCAGTTTTTACCAAACATTTCTTTTTCCTCGACTACTTGTCATTATCACTCAAAAAGCCCAGAGCATTACATTTTAATGTCATGCAGTGTCAGTCCAAAGGAACCTGTGGCTAGTCTGATGGTTATTCCTATCATGTTTTTGCACTTGAAGCCCCATGTACTTTTATCCCCATTAGGGCCACTAGAGAGAGGATGTTTGAGGGGCTTCAAACAAGTCCTTCAAGACAAATGGGGGAATGGGCTTTCCACTTCCAGCTCAGACAGCTGTCCTCTCCAAAAGTTATTTTACGCCGCTGCGGCAAGTGCCCCGTCTCGTCTGTGACTTCTTATTTGCCTTCACGGGGACTCGGAAATTCTGAACGGCTTTATTCCAGACCCCTTTGCCAAACCCTCCGGTGTTTTTTGCTCACAGCCCCGTCACAATATCTGCGAGGATGTAAGTTGGCCCCAAGAGAGACAGGGATAAATAATGTATAGAGCATGATCCGGGCCTTGTGTTTTATGGCTACAGGTCCACAAAAGCAATGAAGCCTGAAACACTGCATTTGTGGGCTGCAGAGTGCTCTGCCTGTCAGCAGAGACTTAACAGCATGTGCTGCATTTGACAGACTGTAATGCTAAGCTAAGCACAGCTATGCAGGGGATTTTTTCAATGCCAGTAGGGATCTTTGAAAATAATTGGGTTGATATGGGGTATGGTAATTTGGGTTTGGACTTACAGGTGGTCCAGGGGGTCCTTTCTGGCCGGGGGGTCCGGGGGCACCCATGGGCACGTCTCCGTAAAGAGGACAAACAGCGGCACACGTCCGTTTCACAGAGTTGGCAAAGGTGGACATCTGCTCGAGGACCACGCGTTTGCAGACCTCGATGACGTGCTGTGCAGCAAGGGTTGGACCCTGAGAGAGAGAAGGACACACAGAAAGTGAGAAAGAGATAGACAGAGAGAGAGAGCAAGCAAGCTAGAAAATCATTACCACATATGTGACTGGCATTGGCCCAAGTCTGGGACATGGAACAGAAAACAGTGCTCTTAACCCCCGGTAGGCAGGAAAATGGGTGGCAGAGTAATGAACGAGAAACAAACACGGCCAACAATATTTCGTTAGGCTCATTATAGAGTTTACTGCCGTACAAAATGAAAAGCTTTCCTGCACATTGCAGAGAGACCAACGCTAATGAGAAACCATTTATTAGCATTCTTGACACCAAAATGGTTACCACATATTTAATGTGCCAAGTGCCAGAATGACTGGGTCTCACACAAGCTTTGATGACATATGGGTGTGGGACTTTAACTATCTGGTAAAATCCAACATAAAACAAAGAGTGAACATAAGTTCAGGAAGACAAGTCAAAACATCTTTAGAAGTTCTTTCTGCCACAATTTCCAAGATAAATGTTTACCACTGTATACATTAAGGCACTTAAAAATAGCTTAAAACGATTTTTATTCACAATGGCAGTATGTAGCATTTCAATCTGTTTTACCACATGACTCATAGCTTAGTTAAGGTAACACTGGCGAAGACTCCTTTCCATTTCAAATCCCAGTGGTCAATAAAATCTTTATTCCAAACACTTGCGTGGCGTTCTACCAAAACATGTTACTCAATGACTTAAACATTGCTCAACCCAACCCCTGCTGACTTTGCACTTACAGGTGGTCCTGGTGGGCCCTGGAAACCCACGAGACCTCCCTCGCCTCGGACACCTTTGTTTCCCACAGGACCTTTGCGGCCGGGCTCCCCGGCGGGGCCCCGAATCCCCTGCACTCCTGGAGGCCCGAGAGGGCCTGGGTCACCAACCTTGAGATAATATATCAAACATACACACACACACACACACACACACACACACACACACACACACACAGAAGCCACATAAAGGGTGATCATTTTGGACAAATTCTGCCTGATCCTTCAGCCTATGGTCATACCAGAGTCGTTGGCTGTGAGACGAAGAGCAAGATGGGTCAGTAATGTGCTTTCCATTAAGCTCTTGGTAAAGAAGATTATATATATGGTTCAATCCATGGGTTTACCTGTTCAATTTATTCACATCATCCTTCAAAAGCAAGTAATGTACAGGTTCACACTGTCAAAATGAAACTGGGAAATTTATGGCATTATGGGATGTCTCACCTGGCCTTTGGGGCCTTTTCTGCCTTTCTCTCCCTGGACAAAGACAAGCGTAAGTTAGATCATAGTGAAATGCTGCATTGTTGAATATAAAACATTGTATGTGGTCATCACCCTGTATTTTCTACTTTGTCTCCTACCTCTGCACCCTTTGCACCTTGGATTCCTTGAATACCTGTGACCCCCTGAAAAAAAAACATTGTTTAATGGATGTATTTTATTTCATTAGGTTTCAATAAAGAGCAAAGTGTATAAGACAATTTATGTCAAGGAATACCCACAACACGGCCTATCGGAGGTCTGCATGCCTCTACCAGAGACAGACATCGCCCTATTTAGGCCATAGTTCTCTGTCACATTATTTCTCTCTCGATAAACCCATGGGAGCGTTCATTAATCAGTCTAATCTGCAGTTGTTCTGTATGTGGATCTGACTGACAGGGAGTGATTAAACAGAAGGGAAAAACTGAGAGAAGCCCATCATCTCTGCTGGCGTTCCAGCCCCCATCATCTCCGCTCCCGTGACCCCGTCCAAACCTCTCAGGTAAAGATCGCAAGCCAACTCGTCCTCACAGACCACACTGTTGCCATCTCCCTTGATCAGGATGGGCTGTTTTCAGTGAGACACCAGACAGGCCAGCAATGAGAGCTCGGATGTCAGATGTCTCGGGTGCCAAAATGGACACGGCTCCCCTACTCCAGTGGATGCAACTGTGCTGCACAGCCACAGTGACGGCTTATACAAATGGTTGCACTACCCCTTGTCGTTCGTACGTTATTGACATTTTTCGCCAGTATTCCGTACCATTGAAATGAATGGTAGAACTTTCCTCCTGATGTAATAATGCGTTCTTTCACTCTAGTGGCATTTGGTTCATCCCCCAGCATAATATCATATAAATCCGCAGAGAAATTGTGGGCTCTGCCATCTTGCAGCGCCACCATTACTGTGGTGCTACATCATATTAAAAGCCATTGGAAACAAGTGACAGTCATGGCATAATTGCAAAGAAGCACTGACATTGATTAGCTTGTTACCATAATCATTAGGTTGCTTTAGCCAGGTGGCTACAACTAGCCTACATTACATTAAACTCAAATCTAATATTTTATATACAGGATTATCTTATAAACCTCCAAACATGAGATCAGCTCCAAAACGTGAACTAGGTTAGAACAGTTTGAGCACCAGGCGGATTGATAATGTTATACATAATAAATGTTATAGATAAACATAATATTGTTAGCTAAAACAGGCAGTCTCAGTCATAGCGTTAGACCCGGGTCACAGTGCAAATTCATGAAGTTTTATTCCAAAACGTGTCCTTTACCACTCCCATTGGAACAGCAATACACAGTACAGTTTTTTACAGTTTTTCCCCAAATCGTATAAAGGAATAAATTGTTCAAAGTAAAAAAGAAAAACTGAAAACACTGGTAAGAATTTTCACTTGTAGCATCCACTAACATGCATGCAGTCTTCCTGACTGCAGCACCGCAGCAATGGCAGCAACATTTTGTCCGCATTTCACCAGATTTGTCTATAGATACAGTATGCTTGTGCAGCATGCTGTGAATTCAACCTAAATGTATGCATGTCTACTACAGCATGCCTCAATACCATCAGGCCCTTCTATCTGTCTCCTGTGTGCGGTCACTGCAGTGTAAGTGCTTCATTGGTTTAGTCAGCTGATCACAGCAGGTGTGCAGAGCAGGGGACAGACAGAGTTGAGAGATCTACTAATCTAAACTCATCCTCAACCTCTGAGGTATGTCACACGATGGGGTTTTATGCTGCAGTGAATCACAATGCATCAGTGCTGCAAGCAATATCTGTGGTCACACTATGCTTTCTATAATCTGTGACTGATAGATTATAGATTTTAAAACACAGCTGATGATATGACAATCCATTGTAAAGTTTGGGTTTTGTGTGTAAAGTGTTCAGTTTAATAGTCTAATGACATTGTATCCTGACATGTGAATGATTAACAATGCATTGTCCACTTTAAAACTCTCCACTCCACAAACAGCCTTTACTCAGGGTCATCAGGGGCCTTGCAGGGGCGCTGATATATGTACAGTATGTACAAGACTGAATTTATTTCAAGGCTGGATCTGTGACTTTAGGGTACCTTAGTCTGTAGCACAACACTCTGCAATAGCATTTATTCTTGTATGCAAGCCATGTGTGTTTCAACATTGTTAGGACATATAGACAAGCCCTTGCACTTCACAGGCGGCTGCTTTTAACTTGCGTCAGAGAACGTATTGAGAAGGATTTCCTTCTAATGGAGACCCGTCACTGGACATAGAACAGAGAAGCCTGTGGTTTCAGTCACACACACTCTGCAGTGTGGGACCCACGTCGGAGCCAGCTGGCTGTCCAAAATGCTGCCTGTGCACTCGGCAATCCGGGAGGCTGAGATCAGACACGACTTCATTCAAAAACACATCAGGCCTCAAAATCTGTTAGGTATCTGAGGCCATGTTCTCATTCGTGCCTCATGGACATATATATAATTTCTTTGTCGCTTAGCAACACAACAGCACATCTTCGTTCAATGTAACTTTGAAACTCGTGACTCACCAGATGACAAAACTTATTGTTTTTTATTAGTGCTTACCTCACTTCACAGAGGACCCTGTTTGCTGTCATAGAGGGGCATCTTGAGAACATGAAACGCAGGTGCTCAAGTGGCCTCCAGCATTCACAAGGACCAAAGGTCCAGATGTTGAAGCTGGGAATTAACAGGAAATCTAAAAATACTAAAAAACCCCTCCCCCCTCACCAACTCCCTCTCATAGTAAAATGTCTGGACAGCTCGAAGAATTATTCAATTGTCTGCCTGCTTTGCCTTCCTCATAGGGGCCTTACTGTATGTGTGGTTCTCAGCCCACGACTGCAGAGGACTATAGAAACCATATGCTGTTACATGATACAGTGCCGAGCTAGGTTGACCTTGACATCACCACCCCCGTGGTCACGTACAGACAAAGATTAATGCAAGCCATGTCGTGGCTTTAAATCCTGTCAAGAGCATCACGCATACCAGAGTAGAGCCACAGGGCACCATTTGCAGTCCCCCTACATCAGCATACATATTACAGAGGCAGCTACTGAGACGTGTAGGGACACTACTGAGGCATATCCTCAGGTAACTACACAGCATTCAATCAGGTGATTGGATGAGGCACAAACGCTGGCTGCTGAATTATCGGCTGAAAAGCCACCCGCGTAGCATAAATAATCAGGCAATAAACATTCCATTCACAAGGCTGGCGGTGCAGTGAAATGTATAAAGTTCATTACCTTAGGGCCTGGGCGTCCAGGTAATCCCACGTGTCCCTGTGGAGGCATGGCATGTTTTAGTGGTTTGGAGAGAATGAACTTGTATTTTAAAAGCCTGTGGAATATTTATCCGGAACACTCACCGTGGGTCCTGGGGGTCCGATAAATCCGGGCCTTCCTGGCTTCGCCGCTGAGCCCTTGTAACCTCTTGGGCCCTGAAGTGAGTAACATTTTATAAATCTACCTGAAGGCAAAAGTTTATTTTCTCAATGCTCCATTCTCTCTGGGGACAAAGCAAAACTATCCACCGATATCTGTACGAATGAGGATATCCTCGGAACACCGGGAATACTTGTGAAGCCCTGTTTTTTACACTGATGTTGATTTGGATAGAAAGAAGAATGGGAATGGCCTTTGAGAGCCAGGAAAGAAAACTCACGGTCTGGCCTTGGGGTCCCATGTTCCCAGGGGGTCCCACAGCTCCCTTCTCACCCTGTTATTGGGGACAGTGAATTATTCAACAAGTCCAAAGACTGACACTCTCCATTTAACAAAAACAATTAGCATTTCTAGTGTGTCAAGTTTGTCTACTTGGTCTAGTGTCATCATGTCTAGGGTACTTACCCTTGCTCCAACTAGTCCAACTCTTCCATCTCTGCCCTGCGGTCCTTGGTAAGCCTAAAGGGTAAAAATGAGAAAAAGTCTCAACCTAATAAGAGAAACAGGATTAGACAAAACAGTGGTCTTGAATTTACCTCTATTCCAGGATCTCCATCTCTCCCTGGCAAACCAGGATCTCCAACAATTCCCTGCAAACATAAAATAACAACTGATCAAATTTATTGGTTACAGAAGATCCCAATCCTGGGAATGAACCCAGCAACATCGCTAAGGCTGCCATTGCTAATATTCTTTGGCAAATAAGGGGATGTAATGCACATGACACTTTATAATGAGTTAACGGGAAAGGGTTTCTGGCACAATTCATTGCTGCTGTTACATTAATTGAGTTTAGAGGTCCTATTTACATTGGATTCGCTGCCCATGAAACTAGAGACTGATTATTAAATGCAGAATTACTTTGAACTGAATTGGTGATTGGTGATAGATTGGCACTGTAGCTCTGTGATATGAAAACAAGTCAATGTCATTTTAGTTGCACTAACCTTTTGTCCTTGGCCTCCAGGTCTTCCTTTTTTTCCTTGGATACCCTTTTAAAAATGCACACTTACATTAAAATCTTATTATTTATTTGTGTAGAAATAGTAATTGTTGTACAACACAATGCATTATATAAACGTATAGGACAATAATACATAAGACACGGTGACTGAGGAAATCACACTTACAGGTTTTCCTTTCTCGCCGGCAGTGCCACGCTCTCCAGGGTCACCAACAATACCCTGTTGGAGGACAGGAGAATAATAATACATTGTGATGGGTACATGATCATACAGACAGTGGGTCACATAACAAGACTTCTTCTCAGGAGGCCCCATAGGATTATTTCAGTGACCAAATAAGGTGAAATGCATTAACTGTGCAGAAATACAAAAGGCCTAGTAGAAAACTGGAGCAAAAAGTTGTCTGTGTGGGACCATCTAACATTCCAGCATTCTTGTGCTGGACTGGGAAGTGTCTCCCAGAGGCTTGGGCCAATCCTTGGGGAGGTGATGGAAATGGGAATGCCAGACCTTCTGCAGGGGAGCCTTCTCTCTGATGGCCCTGCTGGTGGCAAACCCGTTTGTCTAAGCCAAAGGAGGACTGGGGGTTGTTGAGAGGGGGTGCTCTAACTCATCATGACACAACCCCCCCCCAAACACTCACAAACACACACACACACACACAATGACGACCCCCCTAGGATGTCAACAGCTCCCGCTCTGCTCCAGGTGCCACGGCTGTTTGTGGAGTGGAGTGAAGCTTATGTGCCAAAAATTTACAAATTACAAGGACTCCTCCACAGGCCTCTGCTCCTTACTTGAGGAAAATGAAACACTGCTTGAGTATGCCTGCCTGACTGCTTGCCTGGATAATCCCAAAGGTGGCAAGCTTCTGGATTTAGGAGTGGCGTATGGGTCTTAAATGTCCTAATGATGACTAATGGTGGATGAGCGGACCCGTGGTGGGGCCAGTTAACATACCTGGGGCCCTTGGGGTCCAAGGGGTCCATCTCGACCAGTCCGGCCTTCTTCTCCCTACAAAAGAGACTTATAATAACACTTGCAAACACTTGCAAGAATGAAAGTGATACAAAAATAACGAGGGGAAAAAACCTGAATGTAAGAGAGGGTCAGAGGAGTTGCCTTACCTTCACACCTGTGTAGCCTGAAATACCCTCAAATCCTCTTTCACCTGAGGCACCCTGGGAAATTTTGAAGAGAAAAAAAAGAAAGAGGCCTCAGTATTTTTTCCTCGTCATTAAAACGTCTAAGGAAACGTTCATCGGAACGGGATCAGGAAAAGGGATCATCCGTCCAGATAGAGCAGATTCGTTTCCAAATAACATACCACTTCTCCCTGTGCTCCTTTAGGCCCTCTGTCTCCCGGGGCCCCGCGCACGCCCTGTAATTAACACAGCCAGGAGGCTCTGTCATTGCCTGTGCCACGGACATTACTCACATAAATGCATCTCGTTGTGGAGCAATGCTACATCTTCATCTGCCAACAACCAAGGCCAAGTTAGCATGTATGGTACATAAACAAGAAACAAGAATACTGCATCTTACCTTGAAGCCTGCGGCACCTTGCAAACCTTTTAGACCTTTAGGACCCCTGTCGCCCTGTTTACGGGAAATAAGTCAAATGATTTGACACGATCATGCTAAAGAGCAGGAGCTGAGTATGCTATGGAGATGATGCATTACCTCTTGGCCATAGAGTCCTCTCATTCCCTTCTCGCCTTTGATTCCTATATCACCCTGGGGGGGGGGGGGGGTCACACAAGGTTAGTGCACAGAGATTCACAGCAACCAATCACAGAAGGAGCTTGCTCTCACCTTAGGGCCGGTTTCTCCAATGTTTCCATAGTCCCCGGTTTCTCCGCGCACCCCCTGCACATTTGAAAAGGAGATTTATAAGCATGCTGACATCATAGAGCTAATTCTCACTGGCTTGGGCCCAAATAGGTAAGTAAGCAATGACAGCTCCCTTTAGTGCATTACAGAGAGGGTTGGAGGCAGCTGCTTCACTACAAAAGCAAACTTGCCTGCTTCAAATTTGGACCTTTGAAACTCAATTGTTTAGTGCAGCTGACAATTGTGTTTCAATATCCATACATCAATGCTAAAATACTGAGGCAGTCAATATATATGATACCCTGGACAAAATAGGATGTCAGTGTTACAACTGTTGCAGATTTTTTGGCAGCCATTTTGAGAACACTAGTACGCCGGCTGGATAAAACGTAATAAATTTCTGCACAAAAGATCCAATACTCTTTATCCTTTCTTGTGGGCTCTTGCATGTTTTTCATTAAATTCTAAAAACAGCTGAGAGCATCCCAATAAGGCTGAGTCAAATAAAAGTCACTTATTACTTGAAGTGTTGATTTCACAATTATTTCTTCATGTTTTCGATTTGTGTATTTCTCTGTCTATATTGTGTGCATCTGTTGTGCTTGATCCTTCTACCTCTGCAAATATCCCTCCCCTAAGCGTCTGGCTACTCCCAGAGCAAAAGGAATAATCCATTCAGGTACCTGCTAACACACACACACACTTTTCTATTTTAAAAAGTGACTGATGACAGCACAAGGGGAGCCAAGGGGAAGACTCTGTTTGGAGAGGTGCAAGGCGAGCATGAATGGGCACTGGGTGTTTTTTTTTGTTTTGTTCCTGGATAGCACAACTGGGACCACACACAGGAGCAGAGGAATGGTACACAACTCCCGCTCAGGAAATGCACCTCTCTGGCTCCAGCGGAGGGGGCCGTAAACATGGCCAGACTCTGTGATTCACACAACAGTGGGGGGTGAGGGCTTCGGCTGAATCAGAGAGGACAGATGTTATCCCTCACCCCCCTCCCTCTGTGTGTGTGTGTGTGTGTGTGTGTGTGCATGAGGTTGTGTGTCTGTGTGTGTTCATATGTGAATGTGTGTAAGTGTGTGTGTGTGTCTGTGTGTGTGTGTGTGTTTGCACAAGTTTTAACCTTCATTCTGGCTCTTTACTTCTGTATGTAAGTATGCTGTGTGACTAAACCTCTCTCACGCTGTGTTGAGTTGTGTGAGTGCTTTTGTGTGCACCAGTTTGTAGTTTGTTTGTGTGTCTGTGTGTATGCATGTCTTTGTCTGTTAGTTCCTTCTCTTTCTCTGTCTCTTCTCTCTCTGTCTCTACTTCTCTTTGAGTGTGTGAGCCTGTGGCTTGGAGTGTGTTGTCGTTGGGTGGACACTTGGGTGTCCTGACACGCAATCTTGCTTTCGCCAAAAAAACGTTATACAGTGCGTCGTGGAACACTAAATCGTTGCATGTGACGTAGGAAACCGTGCTGGCAAATCCCTTCCCTTGTGTGTTTTACAAGTTTTCTTTCCTTGTCCGCCCACCCCATTCTCCTCCTGTAAGCAGAGACTGTCCTGGAAATCTGCACGTTGTTCTCAGGGTCATGTTTTAAAAAGATACAGTTTCTTTCGTTGTTGGTTTGTTCCAGGTTCCAGTTCACCGCTGGGAACTGGAATCAGATCAAAGCGGGTAAATTAGTCATAACTCTGGAGTGGAAAGAATCATGTCTGCTGCCCAGGGGTGGCATACAAACATGGCCATGTTCGCCGAGTCATATGTATACAAGTAATTGCATCCTGATGTTGCATGCCACGTCTTTTAATTAGGATGATCAGACAGGACATACTGACTGTACCTAATACCATTGCTTGTGCCCTGTCTCCTAGGTACTGTCTGGGTTTTTTATGTGGTTTTAATCTATCTTATTTAATTGGCATAGAAACTAGAATGATCTTTTCTTTCCCCCCTTTGTTCGAGGATTTAATACCACCCTTTTTAGCCTGGGTGTTATTAAGGCCTCGAACAAAGGGGGGAAAGAAGGCCTCAACGTGAGGTTACAGGACTGTGAAATATGAAATCCCTTGCCTGTCCATTAGAATTACACACTAAAAAAGAGAAATGGGGTATTCATTAACGCTTCACTGAGAGGCCTAACTCTTCCCAGCATACTTTAAGGTTTGCCATTCAAAATTCATTCCTGAGTGTTTCAAGCTAGAGCGGTTGCCCGGGTGTGAGTTGAATGTTTATGTGTGTGTGTGTGTGTATGTGTGTATGTGTGTGTGTGTGTGCTGGGAATAACACTGTGAATGTTTTGGAGAGACAGAAGGTGAAAACAGTGAATTTCTTGGTGATGTGAATATGCATTTCATCTCTGAAACGTTTATGGAAGTCAACTTCTAAATCTTTTATATAATGGCATCACAAAAAAGGTGCGCACTTAATAAAGCAGTTGGAAATGTTCATAATATGGGGATAGCCTGTTTATGGCTTTCACAATCTGTGACTTCCATTTCAATTGAGTCAATTAAGGTTCTCTATCCTGACAAATGACTGCAGACATATCCACCAGTGGAGAGAGAGAGAGAAAGAGAGGGGCAAAGAAAGAGAGAGAGAGAGAGAGATATAGAGAGACAAAAAAGACAGAAAAGGAGAGAGAGAGGCAGGATAGAGACAAAAAAGACAGAAAAGGAGAAAGAGAGAGAGAGTGTGTTTACCATCTCAAGACAGCACTGCCTGCAGTCCTGTTTCCATCATGCCGTCTCATAGTTATGTGTCTGCTGCCATTTTCCACAACTTCACTTCTCTCTCTAAAACGGGGGCTTTTCCAATTTCATACACACACACACACTCACACACACTTTAACTCTTTGCTTTGGTCTTAGTCTGGGCCTGCTTCATTTGAAACAGGCCGTGGATGAGGACTCTTTCTCCCAAACCAGCCAGGGCCCTTTTCTCTGCTCATGCCAGTCGTTCCCATAATCACTTTCAATTAGCACACCAATTACTCCTAATAACTGTGGACAAATTTGCTTGTGACAAACACTCCTCCAGCCAAACAGAGAAGAAAGACTATTTTGTGTGAATTTATGTCTGTGTGCATGTGTTTGTGTATGTGTGTGTGTGTGTGTGTTTGTGTGCATATCTGTGTGTGTGTGTATGTGCATGCATGTGTGTGTGTGTGAGTGAGTGCATGCGTGTGTGTGTGTGTGAATGCATGCGTGTGTGTCTGTCTGTCTGTTTGTGTGCATGTGTGTGTGCATGTGTGTGTGTGCATGCGTGAGTGTGCATGTGTGTGTGTGTGTGTTTTGGCTTTACCCATCTTCCCACTCTTCCTGGCTCTCCTGGGCTTCCTTGGAAACCTCTATGTCCCTATGGATGGACAGATGAGATGAACAGCATGACCACCAAAGCATAAGCCTGTATGTGCAATTCCTCTGTCAGATACTGTGTGCTCTTTTGTGTGGGTCTATGATCACAGCGTCTATGGGCTAGCTTGTTTTTCTGCTAAATATGTGACACTTGTTTTACTGTGCAAGTCTTCTTATTAGTGTATATAAGCAGACTTGCACAGTATTTCTGCACTGGCCTACTCAGTGAGATGGGCTTTTGAGCGAGCATATTTGTGAGCATATTTGTATATGTGTATATGTCTATATGTGCTATATATTTGTATATGAGTGTGTGTGTATGTGTGTGCCTATGGCATGGTGAGAACGTCACCTTTGGACCTGGTTTTCCCTGGACCCCTGGTTGTCCATGAGCGCACTTGCATGTGGCTCTTCCTGCAGTCAGACCAATCTCTGCATATCCACCACACTGGGAGAACAGGAGGGAGAGACCACAAAGTCAACCTATTTGACATACGCTTGCACAAATAATACTATGTACGAATTCAATTGGTAACACTTCTAGGGGTCTACATAAGGGCGACACAAGCCTGTTATCTACATGACACGACACATATCATAAGCATTAATGACACCAAAGTCTGCATTTCAAAAAACGAATGACTCTTAATGAGAACATAGCCATAAACATGAATAAAGTGTCATTGATGTTCGTGATACGTATCATGTCGTGTTTATAACAGGCTCATGTCACCCTTATGTAGACCCCTTCAAATAAAGTGCTACCATGAATATTAATTATTAGATTGTAATAATTTCATCATTCTTCCTTTATTTCCTTGTTTGGTGGATAACAGACAAAAGCGGTCATATGGTGAAACAGATCAGTTAACTATTAGAGACTATTAGAGTAATCCTGTCATGCTGGCAGTCAGTGAGTGGCAGTTTGGCCAGAGCAAATTGGTCCCATGTCAGCCATTATGCCAGAGAGGCCAAGTGTGCTTACCACACTGGAGAGCTCACAGCACCCCTCAGAGTAGGCCTCGTCTGCATCACATGATACCTGCATCTTCTGAACGTCCACCTGTGGCAAGATGTATAAACAGGGTGAGCAGGGCTATAGGGGGGTCATATCAAACCCCTTCATTAATCAATGTGGCATCGTTTTCATATGTGTGAGACAATGACAAGCTTTCATGTGTGTTAGTGCAAATAGCAAGAGGCTTCACTTCTCATCCCTATGCTGAGAATGGCATGTCATTCTCATATACTTACTTGGACAGAGCGGTCTTTGTCTCTGTTTCTGTCTCTGCCACGGTCCCTGGCCGCCCTCTTCACGATAGACGTGTATCCATGGCGAAGGACGGGTCTCGGTTCATCGATGGGCTCCACACTCACCTCCTCGCAGTCCACGAGCAGCTTGGCCTCACCGGCCTTCACACTCAGGGCCAGCTTGTGCCACTCCCCATCAAACAGCTTCTCCACCTTGTCGAAGGTGCGCAGCATCTGTGCCCCGCCGTTCGGCCCCGCGTAGAAGAAGTCGAGGCTGCGCGTGTCGCCATGGAAGCGCAGGCCCACCTGCTCGTGACCCTGTGGGTCGCTCACCTGCCACAGGTTCCAAGAGGTACGGGCAGCATCTTTGGTCATCTTGAACGTGGCGATGACGGAGTAGTCCGTGGGCAGGCCGTTGGGGTAGACATCGCTGCAGCACGGGATCATGAGAGGTAATGAGGTGTCACATGGTGAGAACATAAAAGACAGAGGGGAGTCAAGCCCCCCTGATTAACTACCACAAGCGTATGTTGAGCAGATTTTGCACGGCCTTGGGTTGCGTAACAAAGCCTGCAATCTTCAATGAGTCCACACACTAAATGAAACCAAACTGCTGACTGTTTACTGTTTTTTTTTTTTTTTTTTCACTCTCAGTGCTGCCTATTTGTGGATCTGAGGTTCTGTGCTCCTCTGTGTAGCTCCATGCCCTGTTTTTATGTGGAAATAAAAAGCACTCCAGTTCAAACACAAAAAGGCGTTTGCACAAGAACAATGTGCAACGTTGCTCAATCTAGCCCCTTCATTGTTTCCCATGTGCTGTTGCCGATCACAGTTCTCCCCACAATTTGTCGTTGATTTATGGTGGTGCGGTTCCCCCTACTCTGTACACAAACACTGCCTCGTTGTCAGGCAGTGGGAGTTCAGTGAGGACAGAGCAGTTGGCCTCGACACAAAAAGGAAAGACCCAACACATGGATTAACCACTCATGAGCCTCATAAGCAGAGACACACATTGCTACGTGATTCTCCAGGCGAAAGAATTCATGCTGACTTTACTCAACCCATGTGCCAGTCACTTTTTTTGAGTGAACACAAAGATGCTAAAATACTCATGATAAAGCTAAGCTTATCACTGGCTTGGTGGTCACAGTGTGTTCTTGTAGGTTAAATATTTTGACAGTAGGCTGTAATTCCTGTGGTGTAGTTCAGCATAATGCTTTGATTGTTTCATAACCCTCTAATAAGCTGATCTGTTCCCAACCTTATATTAAAATGGTAATATGAGCAGCCCAAAGAGAAAGAATATGCTGAAGCTCTGTCCAGAAAAGAACGAACGGATGAAAGTTATTGGAAGACATGATTGTTCTCAGCTGGAGAGCAGAGGTGTTGAATAACATGCGTCATCTTAAATACACAAATACATTATTAAGATGAGGCTTTGAATGGTGAATAATTAGACAGCACATAGGAACAACCATCCCTGAAGAGTCTGTCAGTTTCAGTTTGGGTCTGACTACCTCAAGCTTTCAGGATCAGCAGTTTCGCTCACATGCTGATCTGCAATATGCAATTCTATCAGTATTACCAATGTCATCAAGCAGCCAGAAGATGTGGAACCACTGAAGCATGATGCTGCCAAAACTATCTCTCGGCTCTGTTTCCCCCTAGAGTATAGGTTGGAAATGCTCAGTAGCAGTGTGTGTATTCCACAGGATTCTTGCACAGCTGATTTGGGTGATGTGTGAAAGCTCTTCAGACCTAATGAGATTAGAGGAAGAGCTTTCTGTGTGAAAGCTCTTCAGACCTAATGAGATCAGAGGAATATCATGGACAACTCAACAGAGGATATACTGTCTTTAACAGAAGTAGAGAATAGATTATATTCTAACTTATGTCCCTGTTGAGTTGTACCTCTTGTTAGCCTGATATTGCCCTGAGTTGTTTGTGAAGAGAGCTACAAGTTGATTCCATTACATTCCATGCAAGTAAGACTTATTCCCGATACCGTCACCTCTTCCCTAATTAGACTCTAATAGAATCTTTCCAGAGGACATTGAATAAAGTCCCTATAGGCTTGCTCACTGGGGCTAAATGTGCTCTGCATTGAGTTTGGAGTTGAAGCTCAGAACCATACCTCATGGTTTTCCTGAGGTGGAGGGAGGGGTTGATCCTGTAGGCCACTGCATCTGGTTCGGATCCGTCCACCACCTTCACCCCTGTGGACTCAGACAAGCGGAACTCTTCCAAGAGGTCAAAGCCTAAAAATAAACAGCCCAGGTGTTAGCGATCTGAGGGATGGTACTCGCCAGTCAAACTGTCAAACAGTGCTCACATCAGAATAGGGGGTGTAGGTCTACAAAGAGCTTGATGGTGATCAAGTGGTGAGTGGTGGACAACATATAGATTTTTTTTTTCCACGGGGCATCACTAAAAGACAGCTAAAGCACAAGACAAGGGTATGACATAAATGTACTAATTAGGTTAACTCTTTAGATGGCTACTTGCCGTTTTCTTAAGCATGGCACAAGTATGCCGCACTGTAAAATTTCAGTTAATCCATCAGTTTTCAATTTAAGTGTTACATGTAAGCCTACATGCCTTGTGATTCCTCATTCAGTTTGGCAAACTACTTATGCTACACTCCATCAGTACAATATAAAGAATTTTGTTTAACTTTTTTTGTTTAAATATGGATGCATTGGCAATCAAAAAAATATTCTTTTTTCATGACTAATGTGTCAGTATAGGCTACATCTTGTCATATCAGTAGTTAGTTCCATACTGCCACCTAGCGGCTATACAAATACCTTTAAAACCATTCATAATGGCTGCTCATATGACCTCGGTGGGGCTTGTTCATCAGATTACTGGGTTGACTGTTATATAAATTCTTTGTAAGAGATGGTAAAAGGTTCCACAGGGACAGTGAATCACTCACTTGGCAAATCTTGACACGTGATGTATCCGATAAGGACGAGAAGAAACTGAACCACCAGCATTTTGGCAAAAGCTGGCATTTCCAAATTCTGACGGTCAAGAATTAAATGTGCCTGGAAGAAATACCATAATTACCATGACTGAAAAAAAATAAAAATCACGACAAAAATGGTGCAGGATTCCAAATAACTTGCTTTAAAAGGTTTAGGTCAGGGATCGGTATCTATTTAGGGGTTGGGCGAATAAAAAAAAACATAATCCAATTCTGGCCAACTGTAGGCCCAAAAAAGACCTAACTCTTCTTCGAAAAGGTAATTTATCGTATTGACTTTATCGTATCGAATTACAATAAAAACAACAGTAATACACACCTTCCCTGGCAAAAAGAAAAGAAGAAAAGAGCCTAAATGACAAAGTTCTCCAGCAAAAAAATATGTCCATGTTGAAAAGTTAAACAGTAACGGAATCTTCCATATCAAGAACAGATACATTTTCCAAACAGGATAGTCTTTCACAGATAAAATAGTATAAATATTTAGCCAATATAATAGCCTAACTATAATGTATCCGAGATAACAGCAAACTGAACCAATGGGAGTCAAGGGGAACCAATGCAGAATGTGTTTACTGGAAAATTATCTGAATTTTACCAAAAAGCAGACCTATAGGCTACAATTCATAATGTAAACTAAATTTATCCCTCTTCACTTTACGCATCATTATTCCGTAATAGGATAGAAATAGACCAATTCGTACCTTCGTACCTATAATAACCTACGGCACCATTTTTGCAGATAAATGTAAAAATGAAACTACTGTACTGTACAGTGGCTTACTACTGTCATCAGGCTATTTAAATTATTTCTCAAGACATCGTGTATCGGTTTAGGATGCATGCAGAAGCGGCAACCTCTAATTTTTTCCAGTCTGGCATGCATCCATATCTGATATTCATATCCGTATTTGATACAATCATGTGCAAAATGTTGGTAGCTTATAAATATTGCAAAACACCAAACTATCACTTACATATTCTTGGGGAGGAATCCAGTGCTGACTGCAGACAGTTCCTTAACGGTTCCGCAGTGAGGATAGGATATTGCCAATTTTTAAAGTGCCATCCTTAGGCCAAGCATTCAACACCAAGCCTACTGTGCGAAGTGAAGGTAAGTCCCATGGGAATCTGACCCTTGCGCTCCACTCCACCTTCGGGCCCAGGGGATCTGCCCGCTCCCTAAGATCTGCTTCACCAAGGAAATATGAGAGCTACCATATTCGCCGGAATACACAAAAACTATGGTATGGAGTGACGTTGGGCTGTGCACTTGCTTCTCAAGAAGACCAAGTAGCCTATAGCATAGTAGGTCTATCTCAGTTTTACTGTATGTAGGCCAGAAATGGGTATCTTGGAGAGTAATCCCCTGTCAGTGTTTTTTTTATACTGCCAATGTACATCCTGGAGTTTATATGAATTGTGAACATAGTCATAAATTTGGCTCCCACTAGGCTGCTTTTGAATATTGTGAGAGTAAAGCATAATGTCATGTTTGGAGAAACAATTTGAGAGACGATTTTGGAATGTAGAAAATATTCATGGTCAAGGTGAAGGTTCTACCTTTAGTAATTTAGGCCAAATATTCTCATATGGAGATTTTAAGAGAGCGCATAAACCAGAGTTTCCAATTAAGCGAAAAAAATACGCACTACTTTTAGTTTCTTTGCCATGTCTATTAGCCTACTGTCTCTCTAAGACAGTCGCTTTCTGTTCAGGTATTCTGGGAGATAGATGTAGTATGTCACGGATAAGCTTGAGTTGGGTTATGTAAACATTTCTCTGCCAAGGGATCGTCTCTTCAGAGGTAATTGCCACATAAACGCATACAGTTCCTCTGCGTTGTTCTGAAGTCGTCGTTTGTTTATGCCTCTGAATCCAGCCTTTTATGTTTTGCTTTAATTGTTTAATGTGCAAGAATTTTTCCCAATTTTATCTGTTTTTTGTTTCATTCAAATGGTGTCAGGTCATTAATAGAAAGGTTCACGGTTGGGGGGGGGTGGGGGGGTGGGGGGTGGCGGCATGATCTTTGATTTGGTTCTATCTCTCGCTGTCTCTCGGATTAAAGTCTCTGACCTCTCTCTCATCTCTGCTGATTACTTTCCCCCTCATTCTCTGACATGTTAACATTAATCCACAGGGCAGTAAATCAAATCCCATCTGTCCTCTCGCACTGCAGGGTTGTGTGTGTGTGTGTGCTACCATACCCCATTCCCCACAAACCTGTCTCTTTAATACAAGGCTGTCATATACACTGGTCTATACATATCCCTGCAAAAATATACAACTACCAGACCTGACTTATTGGCTGATTCCTACATAGTGGTCTCACAGAAATGCTGCATGTAGATCTAGTGTCTACTGTGTGATGCATGGAAACAGAAAATGGACAGTTCACTCTCATATACCACTGTGGCTTTCTCCAAGCAGATTTCTTTATTACAAAAACAAGGTTTAAGGGTAATCCTTTCCACACAGGCAAAATGAACCATACAGTACACTGACATGAATGCACTTATGAATGTCTACTTTCCAGAGTCTCAAGAGACCCCTGTCCATAGTTCCATGGCACACACACGCACGCGCTTACACACGCACACCACACACACACGCACGCACACACTGCCGTAAGTTAATCAAAACAAAATGTTAACTGCAGGTGCACAGAGTGAGTATGACAGAGAGTAAAGGCCATAGGTTCAGGGTTACTGCTGTGTTTAGTAGCTTGCACAGTTTGCATTACTTTTTTTTGAGTTTTCAGAATGTATTTGCTGTGGTTATGATTTTTTTGTACAGTATATTAAGTATTGCCCTTTTATATGTGTATTGGCAGCACTTCATTGCACTTTTAAATAGATGAATAAATAATAGTGTTGCCTTAGCAGAGTACAGTGACGCACTGTCTGTCCCGCGCATGTCAGCTTGAAAAAGAATAAAATAAAAATTACAGTACATTCAGCATCTCTTTCAGAGCACAACTTGTGTAAAATTGTTAGTTTAACTCACAATGTACAGTTTCCTGTTCATTTTTTGCCCACCTTTACAGGAAAAGCATCAATAAAATAATAACAATCAACATAATAACACAATAACCGGACAGGACATTATTCACATGAAATAAAATACAGACAAATACACAAAGGCCATTGGCATTCCATTCACGCTCGACATGAAACCACATTCTTTTCTCTCATGGAATATTTTACATCTTGCTACACTTTTTAAGTTACTAACTAGTACGGAGTCCTTTTTTTAAGTGTCAGTCTGTGTCTCCAGTCTGGGTGCTGAGTGAGTGAGTAAGTGTGTGTGTGTGTGTGTGTGTGTGGGGGGGGGGGGGTGGAGGTTTGCACTCAGCTCCTGACTATCTCTTGGAGGTCTTGGCCAGTTTGCTAGTGGTAGAGGTGGACCTCCTTTGGGGCGTGGGAATTTTGGAGGGTTTGCCTCCTTGCCCTCGTGGGGCCGACCGTGGTGTGGCCTGTCGGCTGGAGTCGGGCACGGACTCGGATGCGTCTGAGCACACCGACTGGATGTCAGAGATGTCAAAGTCTGATGCATCGCTCCCTCGGCGGCTGCTGCCACGGCTACCAGCTTTACTTCCAGGCCGGCTGAAGCCCTTTCTGGAATCTGAGGAGAAAAGACACAAGTTACAAGTGCTTTACAAACATGTAGTAAAAGAAGTAGTAAAGAAAATACACAATGTAGTGAAGAAGTACATTTACATTTACATTTTTGCATTTAGCAAACGCTTTTATCAAAGCGACCTACAAAAGAGGATAACATTCACACTACAACACAATGAAAGAAACTAACAAGAGTGCATATTGCTAACATAAAAAATGCTGTATTTTAAGTTGAAAGTGCAAAAGTTTAATAAAAGTGCAGTATAAAAAGTAAAAAGAAGTAATACACAATGTTACAGCCTATTACAACTAATGACATATTACAGTACACACAGAAGGTTATGTTGCCTGTCTAATGCCAGTGAATGAAAGTAATGTAAGTAAATGTGAATATGTATGTAATGTGGATCGGTCACAAAGTGTACTCACCAAGCCCCTGGCCCCTTGCTTTTAGAACAGCAGCATTTATTAGGGTTCCTTCCTCTCCAGACTGGAAGCCCTTTCCTGAAAGGTACCCTGGGAGTCGTAGTTTGCTGCCCTGTATGGGAGTACTCTGTGGAAGTGAAAGGAGCATGTTTGAAAAGGTAATTTTGGAAAACACACGAGCTCAGTAGACACAAGTGAGCTTAGGCTCAACACTGAGATCCTTCAGGTAGACTTCTTTGTTACAAGGTTTTCTCCTTCCACTGGGAACAAACCCTTTGGGAGTACATGCATGTACATTACAGCTTGATGTTCATTACAGTATGTTAATTGTTAGTGGAAAAGTTATATTTGTGTCATAATAACATGCAAACTTTGATCTAATAATTCTTTAAAAGCCCCCAAACCTGGAGACAATATGTGATCAAGAGAGAGATCAAGATAGAATATTAGATTAAAAAGATAAAATATTAGTTAGTAGTGAAAACACGTATTAGGAAGAAAAAGTTGCACTGGCTGCAATCAGAAGAACAGACAATGGCTTGGAGTAGTTAGAGTAGTTTTCCAATAAGGATGAAGAGTAACACACACAAACACACACGCAAAACCTTGTGGTTAGTGAATAGTATTCTGAAGCTCAATACCAGACTGAAATCAGAGAGGACAGTCTAGTACTGCATTGGCTGTAAGGTGTATAGTAGACAACTGCATGCATTATGCACACACAGTAAGGTTTTATTTTTGCTGCTGACTGGGCATTCAAGCAATCAGCGGTTAATCTGGCACTGCTAGATGAGGATTTCCCCTCACGCTTGCTTGTTAGGCACTATACCTCTGAGGACGAGCCCTGGCTTTCAAAGGAGTCGGATGATTTAAGAGGGGTCGAGGGTTTGCTGTTTGTCAGCCAGGGTTTATCATAATTGCGGGTTATGTGTTGGGTCTGTGAGGAACAATGGCAAATCAAAAGACACAGGCATGGAGATCAAAGACAGCATGGGGGACAGAGGAACACAAACTGGGACAATAAACATGAACTGATATAAGACTACAAATTAATAAAAAAATACAACTATAGAAATGGGACAAATAATAAAAAAGGCTGTTTCTTGATGTCATGATGTACTTGGTTGTGACGGACAGAGGGGAAAAGACAATAGCAGACCGAGGCCTGCAAAGATGAACCCAACACTCACTGGCTCACTCACTCACCTTAGGGGTGCTGGTCTGTGGTGGGTTGTGCTGTGCAGGACAGCTGTGGCTTGAGTTGGACCGGTTGGGGGATGCAGCCCTGGATGACGGCCGAGACCTCCGTCCCCTGTAGCGGAAGCTCGCCATCACCTGTGTGGTGCCCTCGGGGAGAATGAATTTTTCCCGAAGCTCCACATTCGTCCTGCCTTTTGCTACGGGAGGAGAGGCAGAACTATGAGTCCCGAGTAGGAGAAGTACAGAGGGAAATCAAACAGAATGTTCTGGACAAAATGTATGGAATTCATTTTCAGTGTAAGAAAACTGAATTCTTTTCGGGTTGAAAAATACGTAATGGGCTTTTTGAAGGAGAACTCAAGCCAAACACAAGGATGAGTGGTGTGGTGTGGTAATGTGCTGATGAATTACATGCAGATGTTTCACATAACTGTGGTGCAGAACTGGCTTCAAAAATGCCCAAAACAAACCAGCAACTAACAAAAATTCATTTGCAGACTGTTAACTAAGATCTGTGAAAATCACATTAATACGTCTTAATGGCAAACAGAAACTCAGCACACTGCTGTTAACACAACTTAAATCGATTTTTAAAATCCTAATCCATTTTAGCTGTTTGGCAACATTTATTTTGACAGAAGTTTAACATTATCATGCAAAAGAAAAAAAACAAAACTATGATTGATACTTTAGGGAAATGAGCTGTCAAGTCTGTTCCTCCCACCCCACGCTACACTGCAAGTCCATCTGTGCTTGCCCCAAATGTACCCGATTATAGCCAGTGTAGCTAATTACGAAACTCTCCATTAGTTTAATCAGCTCCATTAGTTTATTCAACTCCTCTTAATCAAGAGTGGTGCTGATGATATAAGGCAGGCAGGCTGAGGAGGTGCAGATGGTGGATACTGAAATTATCCTTTGACTTTCTAGTCACCCTATAACTTATAACTATAACTGTGCAGAGATTGTCGAGCAGCACTTCACTGCACTGGAAGAGAAATGAAGAGGTGTTCTAGCTCCATGGATTAAGAGATATCCGCAAGATAGAAAGATAAGCTGTAGACATAGAAGCTAGGAGGAAACTGCATGCATAGAGCAGGAAAGAAGCGTCAGACACTGAAAGTGAGGAAGGCAACATGACAGAAGGGGTGGGTAGGTTTACTTTAGGATGGTACCACTGGACACTCCCGTGCTGGCTCACCACACATACACACACACACACACACACACACACACACACACACACAAACACACGTGCACGCGCAGGCACCGGGGGATGCAGACGCAACACATACCACTGGGATGGAGCAAGGAGAGAAATTGTGAGAGGTGCCAACCTATAGGAGACTGAGTAATTGACGAATTTGATTCCGAGCGCAACATTTTACTCCCGTGGTGATGAACTAGAAGAAACGACAGAGGGGGGTTCAGGTCACAAAGGAAGCAGTAGGAAATGTTAAGCAGGAGACAGCGCCAATAAACAAGGAGACAAACAGAGTTGTTCAGGACAGTACAAGAATAGAAGCACTCAGAAACAGCCAATAGAAAGCAGAGAGAGGGACATCTATGCAACACTTATTTGATAACAGAATCAGAGTGAATCAACAGAATCAAGAGACACACACTCATCTAAATTAAGTTTTAGTTGAATCTACAGACTGACTAAAAGCTAGCCGTAAAAATTAAAGGAATGAAAACTCCCACGTACTTTGATACACATTAAGAACACATTGACAACGGGACCAACAGCGGAAAGCAAAACAACAAGATTGTTGATTAGATTTGTACCTCTACAAGGATCGTTCTTAACCAGGAACTCGTCCAATGCCATCCAGCCGCCTCCCACTCGGACCATGACTGTGCTGCGGAGGATGCGCACCAACCGGAGCTGCTGGGAATCTCCAAACTGAGCACGCAAAAGGCGGGGGTAGGGGGGTGGGGGGAGAGAGACTGTGAGAACTCCAGGGGACAAAAGGACATCAGAATCACAGCACCCAGCCCAAGGCCAAAAACTGAACAACCAGAGAAACCAGAAATCTTACAACTGTTAGTACTGTAGGAGTCTATATACTGTAAGTATGACTTAAGTTAGGTTTGACATTTTGCAGATTTTGATCAGACTGAGTGAGGAAATGAGCCTGTCTGTCACTTGTATTATGAATCTTTTTCGAATCTGTATTTTAATAATCTGTATATATTGGTTGTTCATATGTTCTGGTTTCTCTTTCCTTGTGTCCAGCTATGACCACTGACTTAGGCAGCGTGACACTGCATTCAGCAAATGCCTCATTCCCAAGAACACAAGCAAAGTGAATGGTCAATCCAACTGGTTGAACCACGTGCGATGCACAAGTGTTTTTATTTCTAGCCAAGTGCAGAGCAAAGGTGATTTCATGGAACTGCTCAGATTAAGCGTGTGATTAATTAGTTGTGGGCGTTCAATCAAAATCAAAAACATCTGTTCAAGAATTTCTTTTTTCCAGTGTACTTCTAATTAGACCATAAAGGACCACTAGAGTGTGCTGCAGTGTAGTCTGGTCCAACACAGGCCCAGGCTGTATGCTACCACTTAATGGGAAGTCATTAATAAGACTGGCGTCTGATAACTGTGTGAGACTATGTGGCTTTCCAGTTGGATATGGCCGAGTGGCACTAAGGTCACAAAACAACATTTAAGGCCTCATGCTCACTGTAATAAAAAAAAAAGACAAAAAAAAAACCAAAAACAAATAAGGGTCAATAAAAAACAAACAAACAGAAAGAAAAGCAGACACAGACATTTAAAAAATGCCGCAAACCAACAATACAGAAAACAGTTGCACTCCTCTAGAGCTACTGTCCAAAGTGCACGCCACCATATTTACTGAAGGATGTGTGGACATTGATGCAAACCAATGCAGCTACATCTTTTTTTTCTGGCACACACTAGGGGCGAAGGACGGGAGGGAGGGGCGACATGTGGGGAGGGGTTGGGGGGGTGATGATAGGTATCCACTCTTGAGCCAACCACACGGTAACATTCAGAAGATGACCAGAGGAATGATAGCCCTCTAAACTGGCATCTCTCTCTCTTTTTTTAAGTGTAGTTCACCCATTCAAACATAGCTCTGAATGATATCCCATATAATGATTCAATGCCACTGGTGAATTTGGTGATCAAGTACAGTTAAAAAACAGACATGATTTTTGAAGAATGATCAAGGATAAAAAAGTGACAACAAATGGCTTAAGAATGACCATTTACCAGGATACAGCTTTCCAACACTGCAACGTGTAGTTGGGAGTTTAGATTTTGATAGTCCCTGTTTGTTAATGTCTCATCGGCCGTATAGGTGTCATGTAAGCATTGAACCAGACCAAACTGTTAAAAGAAGTGTTTCAGTTGATGTGTAATAGCAAGCTGAACACAGACTGACGCACATGACAAAAGAAGCCTGATTTAAAAGAAATAATAAATTAAAAAAGGAGAAATAAGACAAACAAAAAAGTTTTTTTTTTTCCACATGGATTTCTTTACAAACTCAATCAAGCATAAGCAAATTGTACATTTTTTATATCGACAAAAAATGAGCATCAGAAATCATCTCACAGCCCATGAGATTATGTGACTTAATGGCACCTGAAGTGTGACTCATATGTTTCAATTCAAGCCAGGCACATTAAAAATAAAATAAAAATAAATAAAAGAAAAAAAAATGATAAAAAGCTCATCCCACTGCCACAGCCAACAAAAATGAACTGCAAGGAATAAGAAGATAAACACATTCAACAGAAACTTTTGGCCGGGTTTAAGCAAGGGGTAACTGAGAAAGACGATGAGAGTTGCAGTAGTCAAATCATTCCCAGAGAAGTTAGGGAGAGTTATAAGAAGGGCAAGCACGTAAATCAACACAGTGTGCACAGAAGCTGAGCATGTACCACTATATATGGTACTGTTATTGTATGGGACGGAAAAGGTAAAGGATTTGTTTTTGCAACTCAAAAGTAGATATGCCTTTCCTGCACTAATGGCTGAGTACAGTATGTTCTCTGAAGATCATCCCCCTATCATCACTAAGTTCACCACAAGTTTTCAGGTCAGAGTTATATACCTACATTACCCACAATTCAATATGTCTCCATTCTGTCCTTTGTGGTGCGGTCAAACAGGAGCTCTATGAGCCTACTGCACACACAAACTGGGGGTGAGGTGGGGGGTGTCAGTGTAGTGACTAATGGGGCTGTATTCAAAGTGAACACTGTGCTACATGAAAGAGAAGCCTGCCATCCGGAGGGGGGCGATACAGTCATCCATAAAACATTCCTCCATCTTAGTCCCTCTACCCAGCCTTAACACTTTCCCACACCATTCAAACCGAGTCTGCTTATTCCAGACTTGGTCCACTGGAATGGAGGATTAGATTAACTGACTAAAATGCTAGCACTCACTGACTCAACCTGTCTTAGTGCTACTAGACATTTACTCACTAGCCTATCCACTTCTGAGCTTGAGATCAGGGTTAACTATTGTGGGTTGTGATCTGAAAAACGGGATTTTAGTTAAAAAGATTTTAGTTACAAACAAAAAGAGAACACAGGGAGCAGCATTACACCAGAGAGAGTGTGTATGTACCTGGTTTCCAAGGTAGAACTGATGAGGGAAGGAACAACACAAAAAAATACAATAAATTAGTCATCTGCTATGCTAACTGGATAGCAAGACAGTACTTAACATTCTAAACAGAGTGCAATAAGCCTGGAGAACAACGTACAAGTAAACAATTAGATGTTTATAGTGAATTCAGTTAATCGATTTATCATGGACTCTACATCCCATTGTCTGAGAGCAGCATTAAAGAGCTGAACTTGTTTGGAGCTCACCACATGTACTGTTTCTGTTCATTGTATAAAAAGTTACCCGTTAAGTATCGTTTTTGTTTATTGTATAAAAAGTTAACAGTAAGACTGACCTGTACAACTACACTAAAAAGCAAACAGCAAATTTATTGTGCTAATCTGATAGGTATGGTGCCAGCAACAAATTGCAAATAACTAGGTTAAAGTTCAACTATTTCATTTTTGAAAGGCTAAACAAGGCTTTCTTCTGACAAAACCCCCCTATCCAATTTCTGAAAGGATGAAAAAAAATTCAAAGCCCACATTCAGTTGCGCTGAAGTCACTGTTCTTGGCAGGCTTTCTGTGTGGGGGCATACAGGTCCTACTTCGTGAGATGGCTAACAGGGGTCAGTGGAAAACTGCCAATTTTCCACACTTAGGATTTGCCTTCCCGCTTTTGCTAAAAAACAACCCCCCTTTTCATCAACGTACAAGTCAGCGTGAGACACCGCATGGCGTATTTGTGCTGGCCGCCCCCGGAAACCCTGAATAAGACAGGCATTGCCTTCAGCCCCATGCAGATATGACACTTCTCTTCGACAAAACAACGAAAAAAAAAGGAGTTGAGTTATGAGATCTCATTTGGTGCTGTGCTGCTTGGCACCAATGCATCTCTGCGTTCTGGTGAACTCAGGTTGCCGAGGCTGAAAGCATTGTTGCTATGAGATCTAAACAGAGCTAAAAAGCGAACCATGAGGTCATGACAGGTGTTTAAGCGAGACACATACCCGGTACTTGTTGGCTCCGATTTGCTCGACTTGGAATCGTTTAGGGCATTTACATTTTGCCACTTGACGAGTCACCTGTACAAGTTGAAGGGCAGAGATCAAAGTGAAAAAGATGACACTTGAAAAAGGTATTTATGTCATTCAGATTTAGCACTCGACTGTGAAAGAAATCAGAGCCTACTTCATCTTCTATTTTGTCTGCGTCCGTTAGGGGTTTGTAGGCATCTTTGTTTGGATGAAGAGCCGCCACAAACTCATAATAGTCAATGTAGCCATCTCCGTCCCGGTCGAAGATGTCAGCAACTGCACTCATTTCCAGGCGACTGGTTGGAAATTCTGAAGGATCGGAAAGCAGTTTTAATCATTCAGTGGCAGAGAGATCTACTAATTTGATTAACCTCGCTGGAATCATTTTTACACAGTCAGTCATCTCTGAAGTGAGTCCAATGAGGGCGTCACACACTTACTGGAGGAGAGGATGCCTTCGATAAACTCCTGACGGGTGACTTTTCCGTCCTGGTCCTTGTCTATGCGGCGGAAGAAATCCATCACACGCGACTTTTTGTGGTTCATCCACCTCATGTAGCGTTTCCGCCACACGTCAAAGTCAAAGTTGGCAAATTCCTTCAGCTGAATAGAAAACCAGGAGAGAAAAAGTCAGCTTTACAGACTGTCCATTAAGGTCTTACTCATGACTGCTCAACCCATCATTGTAAAAAATTAAGAATCTAAAATATGCATAAATACAGAGTATTCAAATGCTCAAATGTACACTAATAGTGTACTGTAATCATGTACTATGGATAAATAGGTCAGACCTCCTCCAGCCGGTCCAGAGCATCGTTGAGTTTCCTCCTCCTGTCCAAGGCCAGGAGCCACACCTGTTGCCATTTACTAACTAGCAGGTTGACCCGTGGATTCTTGGTCTCCACCTGTGTCTGGGCAGCCGCAGTGTACATGCTTTGGGTCGGAGAGCGTTTCCCTGGTGAAAGAAGACAAAGCCAAACAAATCCTCATCACATACAGCATACTTTTTTAAAGACCACCAATGAAACCTCATGACTTCCTCCCTGTACTTCCAAGATAGGTACATGAATTACTGATACACATTGAAGACATTATCCAGAGCACTGGAAGAAAAACTTACTTCCTGGAGTGCGGCCTTTCTCCAGGACAGGTATTTGGGATTGTAAAGGTGCCTCGCCGGCTGGCTTTCTCTTATGGGTTTTAGTGACTTTATCCACATCAGGTTGTTTCCTGGTCATTTCCTCCATAAAGGCCTGAAGATGAGACAACCATTTTTTACTACTGTGATTCATCCAATAACAACCTTTCAGATGGCAAATGTCATCTTCACTACTCATATCTCTGCCTGAACTCAGAGCTATACCTAGATCTGTCTTTGTCTAGAATAATCTGCAGTCTATGAAGTGAGGAACCAAACACAGCATGATCTGTATGTTCCACAGCAGCTGTGCTCAGTACTAATTAATGCAGCTGTAAATGTGAACCCAACCCAAGCCATGGAAAAGTCCTATTGCAAAGATATGATTCTCATCTGTCCAGAATAACACAATAACATGTGAGGACTATTCAAGTCCCTGTATGTAATTTATAATTTCAGACAACCTTTTTATGTGGATAGGCTTCACCAGCCGAGAACCCCTCCCACAGTACTGTACCTGGTGCTCTGCAATGAGTGCTTTGACCTCCTCAATCTCCTGAGGCATGGGCTCCTTGTCCTTGGTGTTGAGGGTGGTCTCGGCCCACTGGAGCCAAGCCAGCAGGTTCTCCACCAGCTCCTGGGTGCTCTGCACCTCACTGAGGGCTGCCGCCAGCCTCTGCTGGTGCTGCCGTGCCCAGGCCTGCACCTGGAAGAACAGCCAGAGAGACAGAAAATAATCAACACTGACGCTGCAGTCAGTCAAAACCGTACTCCATTATAAAACATGGATGGATGTAATCACACTATCAACTAGTCAACCGTCACGGTGGTTGTACAATCACAGAATGCAGCTCAGTTGGCTGAACTCAAAATGCTTGCACAGACTTGAACATGAAAATAAAGAGAGTTGTTGCGGGGATTTCATCATATTCTGCTGTAGGTGAGCAGTGCAACAGGTAAACAACACTTGCACTTTTTGTATTATGGAATACACATTTCATGGCTGCAATGATATAAAACAACTATGACTGCAAGAAGCATTTGTGTCAATTACAGCATCAAATGTTACAAAAAAGCTAAGTGCTATTGGAGAACAGTGAACAGGATACTAGCCATCACAAACAAATACTGTCTAACGTCATATTTCTGGTCATGAGACTAAGAGGGATGGATCGTTTCCAGTAAACTACAGCTAAGCACACATCCGTGCACTGGTTTGCTACAGGTGCTGCTGCACTGGAGACCATATGCCCAGCAGACAGAGGTGTGTGAGATCACAGGCCCCTGAGCCTGCACTGGCAATGCAGTGTGCTGACCTCCTCGAATCGAGCTTTAATGATGGTGTTCCAGTGTTTGACGGTGGTGATGGAGTCTGGATGGCAGATGGACAGGATGGCCTCCCCCATGCTTGTGGCTTTGTTCAGGGCAACACGTTTCTCTTCCAGCTTCTTCATGAACTCCTGCAGGGGAATGGACAGAAACAATGAAGGGAATGGTCTCCATTAGTCCTCTGGCAGTACAAACATTAGAGAGAGAGAGGGGGGGGGGGGGGGAAGGATTTACGTTCATCAGCCAATGAGCTTTACTTCTGTCCAGGTCAATTACTGACACTGAGGAAAAACATACAATGTGCGATGACTAGTATGTGAGAAGGGTCGAGGCCGACTGGTTTAGATTCAAAATATGAGATCGTGCTTTAAGGAATGTAACATCTCAGAGTCCTGTTTCTGGCAGGCAATAGTTAATAAGGCTCGAAGAGCCATGTATGGCATTTTAACTCGACTGGCAGGCAGGAAAAAAAGAAAGAGAGAGAGAGTGAAAGTGTGTGTGTGTGAGAGAGAGAGAGATGGAGAGAGAGAGAGAGAGAGAGACAGGGAGAGATGAAGGCTGTCAGAATGTCTGCAGGACCTAATCTCAAAAGAATGACACCCAAGGGAATCCATACACACATATTCTCTACAAGCACTATTTACATAAAGGGGAAAAAACGGCATGATCCAAAAATATACATTAATTTAATCAGTGTCAGGCAACGATGTATAAACAGTGCACTATATGATACAGTAAGATAAATGTGAGCTAAACATCAAGCTAACATGATAGGAGTTATCACAACAAAAGGAACAGAAAAGCTCTATGGCCAAACGCATGGCTAAATGTGCTATCTTTATTGCTTGTGACAGCCTACATCTCCTCCAAGGGGAGTCAACAGTCTCAGATAGTTTGATAGAAAATGGCCACAATAGAAGTTGACACCACCCCGTGAGTGCATGTCACTGGAGAGATAACTTGGGATCAGCTTGGCCTTCCAACCTCTGCCACTGACTGCTGAGTTCAATGAGGTTACACCCGCACACTGTTGGCCTCTCACTGAAGGCCTCTCTCCATGGAGACAGCTATTCTGGAATCTTCTTCTGGCACCTGCAACTACAGTGTTTCCCCCCAGCACTCCCTCCAGATACACACACACACACACACACAGTCTAGTCTATTCTCTCTCTCTAGCCATGGAGTCATGGACAATTGCCCTTGCCTTGTGCTGTTCGATGAGAGACTGCAGAGCCTCCTCGTCGTCGGGCAGGCTGCCATGGAAACGCAGGCTCTGCTCGGCTTCGGCCAGCCACTCCAGCAGGATGTGGACGCTGGAGTGGAACTCCTCAGCCTGAGAGGAGGTAATACACACACACACAGTGAAACAGAGGGAATACTAAGAGATGTGTAGAATGACTGATAGTGCAGATTCTGTTACACTGAAAAATGTTTGAGATGAATAAGGGCAGACTTTTACAGTAGAAATTAACTTAATACTTAATCTTGGATAAACAAAAAATAACAAAAATTACATGAATACATAATGACAAAAATGGAAATAGATCAAAGACAGCAATGAATAGAGTATACAATTGAACACACTGTCCAAGCATGTGCATGCACACACACACACACACACACACATACACACTATCTGGCACACCTATATACATTCTAAAAGAATGAAGCAGCACAGTGCATTGACCTTTCTCCTGTTGACCCATATAACTCTGACTGGTTTGGATTTTAAGTCGTAGGGACAGAGGAGCGCTTTACCTGACAGAGAGCCTGCTCCAGTCTGGTCTGTTTGGACACAGAGAGGGCACACACCGTCTCCCAGCGAGTGCTCAGCTCCTGCATCTGAACTTTGACCCAGGAGGAGTCGTCGGTGCTGCTCTCGATGAGGTCACGGGCCGAGCGCTTCAGGGCTTGCACGCTGCCCGTCCTTTTGCCCAGCTCCTTCTGGAAGACCTGCTCCCACACACATGTACACACACACACACACACACACACACACACACACACACACACATATACATACATACACACACAATGTTAAAAAAATAGCTCAGCAAGTATTAACAAGCTGGCTCCCAAGACATATACTCAATATCCTTCAAGTTATAGTCCTGGACAGTTTTTAACTTTGTGATAACAGCCGGGGCCAGAGAGTTCCTTGCAAAAGAGCTGCAGACAATTGATGTCATTACTGCAGTTGTGTGGTTAATCAAATGGCGATGAATCGAGAAAGCTCTCCAAGAAGCACATTCATCTAGTTTCAGTACAAAAAAACAATATTTTGGCCCAGGGATAGAAAAATGGCCTAAATCAACATCAATCGTAAAGAATTTACATTAATAAGCTCAAACAGGCTGGAACCTATTTCCCTCCTGAACCTCCAGCACAGAGCCAATTCTCCCTCCCCTATCCCCACAAGGGGCAGATGACTTATGATCCCCCATGAAGTCATCCTCCAAGCTCAGCAAGGCTCAAGTGCAGGGTGACTAAAGCGAGAGGTCTGGTTTCGGGGACGATGACTAAGACATCCTGCCAGCTCGGCAAACACCTCTCCTCTCCCTCTAATTGAAACCAGCATGCTTGTCACACTAGCTGCTTTCTATTGAACAGCCAGAGGGGAATGAATGCCCAGTCTGGAGGATCTGTTTTTAGACTCGACTCAGCGACTGCCTTTCTTGTGTGTGCTCTCCTCTTGCCTATGGACATGTATCAAAGAACACAATAAAAGTAAATGGCTAGTCCAGAACAGAACAGTACACGTCTTGACAGAGCTGTCTGGGTTGTGTGTGTGTGTGTGTGTGTGTGTGGGGGGGGGGGTTGCTTCCTGAGAGAAGAACAGAGCCTGTGCGTGGCCCGTGTTTGCTCCATACGTAGCAGTCATCTGGCCATTCTGTCTGTCTGTCCATCCTGTGTCCTGTGTACTTTGTGTAGCAGTTGTCTAGGAGATGCATGTGTTGTGCTTTTAATAGCCAGGATGGGGATTGTTTTGCGCAGGAAATCATGTCAACATAAACAGCTTTTCTCTAAGGCACTGAGCTCTATCAGTACAGTCAGCTGTGCTCTGTGTCCTGTTCATACGGACCACAGAGACCTAAGCTGCGGAGTCCAACCATCCGTCAACCTAATAGGCAAACTAATGGGATTGCACATTGTGTTTATCCCCCTGGCTTGGTCCTATACTGTACCTTGTGGCTGTCGATGAGGTTTAGGACCAGGTCTATGTCTCCATGCACTGGCTGATCTTCAGCAAGCTGGGGCTCCACTTTGTAGAGCCAATCGATCAGAGCTTGCAGGGCATCTGTGAACTGGCCTGAGAACAGCAAAGCTTCCTCAAGCTTGTTTTGCCTGCAAGACACAGAGCACAGTATTAACCAAAGAATTTACAGTGCTTTGGTATTTGGCATCTTTGGAATTAACCCAATGGGCACCCCCACACCAGCAGTGTTGCAGTGCACTAGAATTTTCCCTCAAGAGAACAGACATTCATATGGAGATTTGTTAATCCAGGATAAGATAGACAATACAGCCTGAGCAATGAAAGATGCCTGAACACACTGCAGATCAGCATCCAGGCTGTTAGCCACAGTATTTGAATGTGGGTCAAATCACACTGGTTTGGTAAACAAGTTAAAGTAACAAAAAGGAATCATGGTGAAGGCTGTGTGTGGATAAATGACTCAAGTTTAAAGAGAAAGGAAGGAGCAACTACGTTTCATTAGTGAATAAGGCCACAGTCACCTGAACAAAACTACTGTGGAACACAGCTGCATTGTGTGTAATTGTAATTGCTGTTGAGTAAGGCTTACACCTCACAGAGAGTTGGGGGTGAATAGTAAGTCTTAGTGATTAATTGAGAAATCAAGCAGAAACAAGTCTAATCAGGGTCTGACATGGGTCTGCCAAAATGGATCAGACCCATTTTAACTGCAGTGCCTGACGGCGGTGCATGTGGTCTCCTCACCTTTCCACGGATTTGCCGCACACTGTGTCCCATTTGTCCCGGAGCTCGCTCAGCATGTCGTCCAGCTTGGTAATGTCATCCTGCAGGGTCGTCTTATCCTTCAGGGCACGGCCTGTGCGGATGGTCGTGTCGTACACAGAGTGCTTGCTGCCCAAGGCTTTCTGGAACTCCTACGGGATGACGCATGAAGAAGAAAGCACGATGATCAGTTCGAATTGCAGAATGGTCACCTAATCTAGTCTTTTTAATGCAGCAATACTCACACAAACAGAGCAGCCGATTTATACATAGTGACACCATGCACATATTAAAACTGCACGGAAGAAAAAAAAACATGTTTGCATTACAGGTTAGTGTTAATTCCCTGCCGCACTTGAATTCATAGTAATGTCTGGAGTAGCTTTATTCCTTTGTGTGAGAGAGTAAAACATTCCAGAGGACAAAAGCATAGATGACTTTCAGAGATTTGCACTGGGAGTCACGAGTGCAAACAAACAGTGGGGGGTATAACGTGTCACCATCATCTCTAATCTACCCAGATTAGAGGTATCCGCAATCGTAAACGTCCATTACTCATTCTATACATGCAAGGGATTACAATGAGGATCAGGGAAAGCGCCTTGCCAAGTGCTGAGACATCATTAGTGAAAACACACTCACTGGAGTCCCAAACACCACAAACGCCGAACAAAGTGTTGCAGGCCCTATTGCTGCCGTCCCAGTAGACTAGGAATATAACCGGGGGCACCTGCTTTATAAATCAAACAGGAGAAAAAAGAAAAAAAAATAGTGCAGTCTCTGACAGCAGCTGCATCCGTGATTCACGGCTCTGACAAATGATCGCACTCGGCGCAGCTGTCTTTCACATGCTCACTAAGAGCTGAGCTCTACGCATGGGCCAGTTTTCATCAGGACCTCAGGAGTCTGGATTTTATTTATCACTTTGGATAGGAAAGTGGTTTTTGTCTGTGTGTGTGTGTGTATGTGTGTGTGTGTTTGTGTGTGTATGTGCATGCTTGTATGTATGTGTGTGTGTGTGTATGTGTGCATGTGTGCTTTTAAGCATGCTTGTGTGTGTATAAGTGTATGTGTGCATGCATATGGATGTGTGTTAGAGAAGGAGGCAGATCTAATTGGGTGGCTTGGGTCACCTTGTGTTGGGCCAACTGCGTCTTGATCTTGTCGGGATCGTTGGCGATCTCCATTTCCGAGTCCAGAGCCTTCTCCGACTCCTCCAGCCACTCCATGAGTTTGTTCCAGTTTTCATGGAACTAGAGGGAAGAAAGGAAATGAGGCTGTCAGGGCTATTTATTATTCGCTGCATTACGTGGTATTCCGGTCTTTTCTGGCATATTCTCAGCACCATGAAAGCCTCTCATATGTTCTTCTTCTGCTCTTTTAAACCACCCACAAAACCCAACCTCTATGATTGAGATGAAATGCCTTTAGCAAAATCCTGCCACTCTACATGAATCCCAGCAAGAAAAGACTTCAGGTTTTCAGTGACACTAATGACTCAAGGCCTATGACTGGCTTTGAGGTTTTGCAGGTTTTGCAGATTGATGATCACTAGAACTGCAGGATTCTTTTTAGCACCTTGCCAACAGACACACACACACACACACACACCCTGATGCTCCAGTTTCTTCCACTTTGCCCCTAGCTGGCACTAGCATGATAGCATCCACTCTACCTGTTTGGCGCGCTTCCTGGCGTCGTCCAGAAGGCGTCCTCGCTCAACGGAGCGCTGCACCACCTTCTCCCATCGGCTCTGGACGCTAAGCAACAGGTTCTTGATGAGCACCACGTCTTGCTTCTGGCTGAAGTACTTCAGGTGTGTGCCCGTCTTGTCCAGCTCGATGATTTGGTCGCGGTGCGAATTCACCTCAGTCACAAACACCTGAGAGAAAATACAGGGAACAGTGTCACTGTGGTTCGCTATTCAGCAGCCTTACAGTCCATTCAAGCAAGCATTTATCTGAAATAAATCAATAATCAATTTGTTTACTACACAGCTAATTAAGAAATCATTGTTTCTGAGGTCAATTTATATGGCAAAGATGGACTGCAGACAAAATAGTTTGTGAGTCCTACTCATTAGAAATGGACAAACTAATTCAATATTATTGCTTCTGGAATACAATGAGATCATTAACAACTGCGGATTACAAACCGAATGACTCCCACATAATAAAATCAAACTGCCTGAACCATAAAGGAAACAAATTTGTCTAACCCCACAGTGGCTGAAGAATCATATAATTGATATTCAAACTGGGTGGTTCCCGAATATCTTTAGGTGTCTGTCCTCCTTAGTTCCTCAGGTGATGTATATCATGTCAGAGACAGAAATACCTTATGCTCGTCTATCTGGAACATGATGGTCTCCAGGATGAGGGAGGCGGGGGAGACCATGGTGAGGGTCTGCTCGGCCTGCGTCAGCCAGTTGATGAAGTCCTGCAGGGAGTTATGGAAGTCTGTGGCCATAGCCAGAGCCTCCTCCAGTTTCACCTGTAATGAGGAAAAGAGACAGAATCCGAGATAGAGAGAGAGAGAGAGCAAGAGAAGAAAAGAGAAAGAAAGAAAATAACAGAGAAGGAGAGAGAATCATACAGAGAGTGAATGGGAGAGAGAGAGAGAGAGAGAGAGAGAGACAGGGAGAGAGAGAGAGAGAGAGAGAACCATCACTGTCTGGGCAAGGCTGGCGGCCACACGCTAATGCTAACGTATCTGCCTGCCCGTCTTCTAACCCCGGGGCTCTGGCAGGGAGAAGCGCGTCTTCTCCGTCCAGGCCAACTCATCCATGGAGGGGAACAGAGGGGAGTGATGCGCAGTGAGGGCACATCCCATGCAGCTGCCATAATTGGATCAAGGGCGCTTTGATTCAATATGCTAAACTGTAACTCATTCTCGTTTCATGGGCCGTGGTCGGAATAAACAATGCAAGGTCTGCTTGGAGTAGGGAGCCAAAACAAGGGGGATTGTGCAGTAATCCCATCATTTTTAACTGAGGCAGAGAAGAGAGAAATCTCGTTGAAAGATGCAATCCAACATAAGCACTCTGCTGATGCATTTAGCCGACTCTGGGATTAGGTTTGGAGCGGGTCCCAAACCCACGGTAAGTACATGTTTTCCTTTACATGCGGCATCAAGTTCTCCTTCTAGGCTGCCTTGCTGTGGCTGAGTCCAGGGCAGCCATTCGAGAGAGCATACTGATTCAGATCCCAGGCCTCTCCACCTCTACCTCCACCCCTACCCCCCACCCACAGGCCATCAACTGAGCTTTGATCCCCTGGGTGACCACACTCACAACCCTCTCCAATAGCTCAGAGGAGAGAGGTTGCATTAAGGTAGTGAGGATGTGAAAGTGAGGGAAAGTTGTGACAAACAAAAACTAGCTTAGGGCGCTACTTTGGTACATATTAACTTCCAACAGGTGTTCTTTCATAAGCAGTTACAAAGTAACAAAGGCACTCCGACAGAAAAAAAAATATGAAAAAAGTTACGGCCATATTGTCCTTCTTTGGGGCAAATAGTTGTTTTTCCCTTTCTGAGACACTGGTGTTCGTTGGATACTCCTTACCTTCCTCTCAGCCACTTTGGCCTGCACAGAGTCCCACTTCTCCTCCAGGTTGGAGAGGTCCTGTTCAGTGTTGCTGTCCTGGCCTTCTGGTGCCATGGCGACCAGTTGTTTGCCTTTCTGCATGATCTGCTGGTAGACTTCCTCCTTGGCTTCAAGTGTGTTGCACAACTCCTGTGAAGAAGGTATGGATAAAAGCCTAATTAGATCTGATAGCTTTTGCATAAACCAACCATATTTATCTAAATCAAATCAGCGTTTATAAACATGGGCTTTGGAAGCTGGGCAGAGACGCAGTCTAACACTGATTCCGCAATTCAAACAGTGATATCAGTACAAAAATAAATAATTTCTGCTCTGAGGCTGAGCTGGCCTTTATTGCTTCTCAGCATGTAAGACAAGACGGGACATGCTCTGAATACAAACACTGACAGGCTTGTCCACCTACACATAGAAATTGGGACTGTAAGACCTCAAATCCTTTGATAGCTCCTGCGCTCTGTCCATAATTGGTGTTAAAATGGAATCTATCCATGACTGTCTTATATTACTGAGACTATAGCGTGGGTGAAGGCTACAGGGCGTAAACCAAGAAGCCATGCCAAGAAAACTGACTACAGGGAAGTTTATCTCTATTGATCATTATATGTGACAATTTATTTACTATGCGAGACACTCATTAACAGGGCCTGGTTTTGTTTCGCGTGTCGGTCATCGGCACCCATAAACACAAACATAAACACAAACATGGAGCTGGCGGCACTAGCGCGCTGGCATGCCTGCCATCTGCACGCCGTCTTTCATATTCTTTAAAACCCGTACCAGATGGGCGTTAAGCTGCTCCCGCGCTGTGTCTGGTAAGCCTCCCACCGCCTTTGATGCTAACAGCTGACGTTCTGTGTCTTTCAGCCACTGCTGCATGTCTTCAATCTCTCCATGGAAACCCTGGGCCTGCAACACAGGGTGAAGGGTGAGGGGGGTGGTGAGTCACAACAATGGGCTACATCCACTCATTGTGCAGCCATGACGGAAAGTGAAAAGGCCCTGCTCTTAAAAAAAAGAAAAAAAAAAAAATATATATATATATATATATATATATATGATGTATGTTTGAGGTGTTGGCTCTGCAAGCTGAAGCGAAGGCCTAAAAAGGTTGGATATGTCTGAACGCTGTTCCGTTAAACAATAGAGTCAGCTCGATCCTGTTTTCAATCAGAAAATGCACTCAAATTGCAAATGTTATATGGCAGCACAGTGACACTGTTCTGTTTTATCCTTGGCTGTTTCTATGTTTGAATGTAGCTTCATTGAGAAGCTATTTGTGTTGCAACACTCTCTTATTAAATTCACAAGTGAACTTTAAAAAAAAAATAAAATGTTTTTCAAAACTTGTAAATCATCTGCTGACTCAATAATTATAATTTCTTGGCAAACTTGCCACATACATCAATATCCCTGAAAGATTTTAATGCATCAATTTGAACTTTCATGTCCTGTCAAACTGTCTTGTTTCTTTGGCAATAAAAACAATAATAACAGCACATTCTTGGTAATAATCCACTTTTGTTTTTTCTCTTCCAAATATATAAGACTGTGTGCTTGCCATGTTAGCAGCTAAGATCGCTCATCAGGTTTATATCAAAAACATTCTGTTCATTGTTGGGGTAGTGAATCAAGAGTTGGGACGAGGCATTGGGGCACAGAGGCGAAAAAAAGCCTTACGGCAACCTCCTCCTCTTTTCCCCCAAAGTGTTCCTCATCATTCTGAGAGACCTAAATTCTTTCACTCCTGTGGTGACCAGCATTAATCACAGCTCGGTGAGTGCAAGTAAAAGCCATGCTGTCAGATTCCTCATAGTTTGCCAGTAGTGTGTGTGCAGTGTATGTGTATGTGTGTGTGTGTATGTGTGTACGTGTGTGTGTGAATGTAAGGGTCCAAGATGGATGCCTGTGGGCTCATGGGAAGTTCACTGACCTGTAGTAAGGCACTGTCCAGGAGTTGCCTTCTCTGCTCTGTCTTTTCCAGAATGCTCTTCCAGCGCTGGCTGAGGTTATCCAGTTTGCTCTGCAGTCCGCAGGCTTCCTCCCCTGCACTGGAGGCCACCAGTTCATTCCCCGCTTTGTTGACGGTCTCTACTGTGCTCTCGTGGGCCAGGACATCATTCTGCAGCACCTGTGAGAAAGCATGAAAAGGAATCAATACAAACAATCAGCTACTCAACACTCAGGTAGCAATTTGATCCTTTTAACATAGTTTTAACAGTTGTAACAAGTTTTATAAGCAATACTCATCCTATAGTTCTGTAGACCATAAGTTGAAAATTTTTGTTTTCTCATTACTTTCAACTCACTGTTTGGTTTTAAACCAAATCTTCCTACTAATCTTCCTGCTAATGCAGGTACTTTACTAGTTTCTAAGCACTACTTTCTAACTTACTATCTTAGTTCTGCATGGTTCAAACACAAAATCAGTGCTTAATACCTAGTACTTAAGCATTATCTATTTATAGAACTGAAGTTGATAACAGAAGTTATACATAATAGCTCAAAATTCATTCCTCAGGGAGATTGTGCTATTAGCTGCTAAATTACAGCCAACCACTCGGAACCTAAAGCCCAACTGTCTGTGAGTAGTAACAACATAATTGCTCAAACGACATGAGTTCAGATAAGCAGCTGGTGATGGATGAGTGGATGTAGAGCTGGACGGGAGGAGAGCACAGAGGCGGCGTCTTACGTGGTGCTTGGCAAGCTCAATCTCGATGGCCTTGGGGTCTCCACTGGCCGGCCGCTGCTCGTTCAGCAGGCCCTCAGTGTGCGTCAGCCAGGCCAACAGCTCATCTAGTGCGTGCTGGAACTGCCCCAGCGCCAAGAGCGCCCCCTCCAGTTTGTGCTGCAGAACAGAAAAGAGACAATTAAAAAATCTTTAACTGTACCTCTGTGCTAAAGGAGCCTTAGAGCAGCCATATATATATAACAATTAAATTAATGCTTTGGCTGACAGGGTGGTTTAATTTATCTAGAACTATTTGAAAGACTGAGCCATTGGGCTTAGTTTTATAGAAGTAGAAGAAGTAGAAGTCTTTTATTGTTACTATACAAAGTATTGTGAAATGTCATTCGGAACAGCCCACAGATGCACATAGAAGCAAAATAGGTACCGAAATATACACAAACTACAAACTACTACACAATATAAACAAATATGGTTGATATATACAAATAAGGCTATGATGGTACTTGACTTGATGGCACTAGACTGATTTGGACTTGAAAATCCATTCATCACAGTGACAGCTGAAAAAAAAAGATCTTCTTCTGTAAGTCTGTGCTGAGGGAGCCTTTTCAAACCTTACCCAGTTACTTTGGTGACATGTTTAACCTGAGAAACAGGGGTCTGACCTGGCGGTTGATGATCTTCTCATCCAGGTTGTTCCAGAGCATCTTAAGCTCAGTCATGGGCTCCTGTATGGCGCTGCGATCTGCTTCCTCCACCACTCTCTTCAGGAGCAGACCCGCCTGGTGGTTCAGCCGTTCCATCTCAATCTGGAGCTGGTACGCCTCGGACTTGAACTCCTGTGACGTGTACACACACACACACACACACATACATGCACACACGGGAGTATACACATATGAATAAATATTCAGACAAAAGTACACACACACACACACACACACACACACACACACACACACACACACAAAGAGCATGGAGGAGCACCCACACATATGTACCATACTCTGCTCAATTGTTATGGCAACATAATGACTGCAGACCACAAGGATATGACCAGGTGGTAAAGCGTTTTGTGCCACCTGCCCACTGTTGTTAAGAGGCCCTTTTAAGCAATGCAAGTAACCTTCCCTCCACAAACATCAAAGGCCAAACTATAAATGAATCTGCCTTTTATCGCTTTCCAAAGGGGTTCTGACACAGCCTCCTTGTTATGAGACCTTTCTGATATTCGTGAGGTGGAGGACATGAATTGATTATCCGTCATCTAAACAGACTCAGTTTCACATCTGTTAACTGTCTGTTTAATCCAAACAGTGCCTGTGGCACTCATCCCTGTGCCTTTAAGATCACCGTATCAATCCAAGGAACCTACTGAAATGAATGATTCCAAGGACCTCATGTTGTACTGCTGGACAAGACTCATATACCAGGCAAAGGCAGTTGTGAGGTGTAGGTTATTCATACTTTCAGCATAAAATACACAAAGGCAATAGTGCAATGAAATAGCACCTTGAGCTCCTCAATCTGCTGTTTCACAGTCTCCAGATCAGTGCCTACAGGTGGCATGGCATCCAGTTTGCTCTCGAGGATATCCACCCAGTCAAACATGCCCTATGGATGAGATCAGGAGAAGAGGAGAAGAGAGGAGATGAGAGGAGTATGAGAACGAGAGCGAGAGAGAGAGAGAAAGAGAGAGAGAGAAAAGGAAAAGAAAACACAAGGCTCATTCAGTCTCTGACCAACAGTGAGTGTAAAAGCTGTATAGCTCCCAATGAAGAAGCCACAGCACAGAGACACACCTGACGCTATTGACTTTCCCAGAGTTCTAATGGAGCCTCTGGTATTCACTGTAGTCTTTTGTATGTGTGTGTTTGGCAAACAGGTGAAAAAAGAAAAACTTCAAACATGAGAAGAAAATCATGACTAAGTAACTTGTGGTGTATATGACACAAAAAGTATAATACTAGCTATATTACACCACATAACAACCACTTTCTTTTGTGTGTGCATGTGTATAAGTGTGCAAGGAGTGTGTGTGTGTGTGTGTGTGTGTGTGTGTGTCCGTGTGTCCGTGGGTGTGGATGTGGGGGGTGTAGGACACACCCTCTCTATAATCAAAAGTCCCAAAAGGCAGGGGCAATGACGAGCTGTCTATTACATTACAAAATGAATGACATCAGTAGCACACTGGGGGGTTAAAGCTCTCAGAGTCACACACAAAGCGTCCTACTCCTAAATGGCCTCCATTTGTTCACATTATAAAAATGCAGACCAATTAGGAGCCATTTCCCTTTTCCTGTGACTAAGCTCGAGTCAGAGCAGTCTGACTAAGAGAACACGACGTCACATCTTGCCACCACACATCACTCTCTCCGCCACAAGTGCTGACACACACACACAACCACACACAGTAGCACTGGTGGTGGAAAAATAACCTTCTACTCATGTCTGGTAATGGGATCTGTGTGATTGCAAGATGAGTGTGGGCAGGGGTGGGCTGTACCTGAAGCCCGTCCTGGAACTGCACCGCTGCCTGCATGGCCCCTTCCAGACACTCCACCCTCTCTTTCCACATCTTATTCAGACTCTCCCAGGCAGAATTCACCTAAGCAAAAAACAACCTCATTGTTTAACTCATCAACTCTTCCATTAGATTGATTACATTTATTAACTGATTACAGAGAAATACTTTTACTAATCAATTTAACTTCACTGATGAGAAATACTCAATACTTGCGTTGATTAATTACAGGATTTGATGACACACCAGTGAATACATTGCAAACACAACGGATTCACTATTGTAAGAACATTTTTGCATGATGCTATAATTATCATAATATCTGGGTTCTATTTTATAGCAATTTTCCCATTTCCCTTCCCCACTTCCCACACATCACTACCTCATCGATGCTCTTTTTGATCACAGGCTTGTCCGGTTCACCACAAGCAGACATCAGTTCGGCCCCAAGGTTCTGAACAACATCAAGTTCTTCCTGCAGTCCATCGATTTCCTCTCTGAAACACTGTAGAGGACATACACACACACACACACACACACACACACACACACAATCCAATAAAGGTAAGATATCAGTAAATAAAAATATATGTGTAAATGTATCAGGAGTATATCATAATCAGGCTTACTGTATTTCAGGCATATGGATGGAAGTACACACTTGCAAAGCATGTACGATTGTTAAAATTCCACAAAAAGTGGCCAACCTGTGTCCAAACTTCATTAAGTGAATGAGCGAGTGAGTGAGTGAGTGAGTGAGTGTGAGTGAGTGAGTGAGGGAGGGAGGGTGAGTGAGTGAATGCAGTGAGTGAGTGCAGTGTTTTTCTCACCTCTACTGACTCCTGTTGCTGTTTGACAACAGACGGGTCAACCCCGGGCTCCTCCTGATCACGGAGCAGGTCCTGGGTGTCCTTGATGGTGACGATGAGGGCACAGTGGTCGCACCAGAACTTCTCGGCCAGGTCCATCACGTCCAGGAGCTTGGCCTCCCTCTCCTCCACTAGGGCTTGGATGTCGTTCCAAATGAACACCATCTGGTCCAACTTGTCTTGCACCGCTTCAAAAAATCCACCACACAAAACAACAATAATTTCACTTCGGGCGCACATTTGGGGGCACATAATTGGGTGAAATTTAATTTGGTCTCCTCTCGTATTACTGATCATTTGATCTGGGTCTGTGATTAGACGAGAGCCAAGACACTGAATGAATGAATGAAAGAAACCCAAATTACCTTTACAGAGTAATGGGAACAGACACTAGCTGGCAAGTTAAGTGTTAGTGTTCCAAGTCAACTGAGGAGACACTATTACTCCCCAGAAGGAAGTATATATTTCACCAGCTCTATCCGTTTCTCAGAATAAAGGCCAAGGCCCGGTATTTCTACAAATGTGCTTAATAAGCCGTCCAAGCGGAATTCACATACAGTCAGCCTCTGTGACAGATGTTGTATGGGCCAAGCACTCGGGTGTACCTTTGGCAGAGATGTCTTTGTCGGCACCCTCGGAGCGAGCGATCATCTCCTCACCGCGCTGCTTGAGCGTGTCGTAAGATGGCTGAAGCTTCTCCAGGTCCACCGTCACCGCTTTGTTCTCTGCAATCTGCTCACGGATCTTCTCCACCTCCACGGAGATGGAGGGCGGCTGGCGGAGACGCTCGGCGATGCGCTGCAGGGACTCCAGCATGGGATCGATCTTGTCATGGAACTGAGGGGACACACAAAGACAGCAAGACACAACAAGTCAGCCATAGGAATGATACAGGACAATGAATGATTCTGTGACTATTCCATATGTTTGACTGCAATTTATATTCTAAATACATTGTGTAAATAAGCAACATGTCCCTTCAGTTTAAAGTTTGTCTTCTATAACACAGCAGATGATCTGCATTTTCATTTTCAAGTATTCTACATCCCTTCACAAACACAAGAAAGCAGAACAAGCCCTAAAAAATCACCCACTGTTTGTAGCTCCTTCAAACACACCATGAATACACTACAACTCATTCATACACAACATGAACAGTCTATAAAACGCCACTGCTCCACTGGGTGAGGCTATTATTCAGAGCATAAGAATAACTACAAAGTTATTAGCTACAAAGTTAGCATGCAGTGCAGAAAGCCTAAGGTTTTTCTACAATCCTTTCAAAGGAGGGATATGAAAGATATTTCCTTTTTGCACTCAAGCAAAAAACTCCATCAGGGCTTTTTTGGCTGCAGTTATCACAAGGTGTTATCATTATTTTGGGGGCTCATCAAACAACCCCACGAAAAACTTGAACGGAAACTTTTAACTTCACTCCGCCATCTTATGATAAAGTGTGCAGAAGAAGAGTGCTTATGGACTTGGAGGAAAAGCAAAAGTTGATAAGAATCCATGAACACACCGCATGCCAGAAACAAGACTAAACAGATCTCGAGCCAAATGCCCAGGCTCACCTGTTTTGTCTTATGTTGGACATTAATCCAAAACAAATTCGGAGAAGACGGACAATACATTAATAAAAACACAGATAAATGGTGAAAGCAAAGAACTGAATGAACACACAGTGTGCGATGGCCGGGGATTAGTCCCACAACTGGTGTACAATGAACTTACAAATGAAGTAAAATGGATGTGACTGAAATCTAGGTTAAAGGTACTAAGTGGTACTAAACACAGCTTTTGTATCCACTTGCACTGCATTTAATACAACAGCCACACATGGTATAATGTGACAGCATAGCTGACCCAGTGCTAACTTGTTTGCAGGCTAACATCAGTAGATATCTGAATATCAACATGGCTGTTTCACCATATTCTTCCTTCTAGGTCATTTTTGGTGTAGTATTTAGGTTAAGGATAAAAAAGATTTTTGGTGTAGTATTTACCTGTGTAGAAGGATGGAGAAAAAGAGTGGCCTTGTCCAGAGCTGTTTGCACCTCGGTGCATGACGCCGATTTGGAGATGGCCTCATCCAGAGCTCCGGCTCGGTGCATGACGTCGGCCTTCAGCTGGGCGTAGAGTTTGTCAGTGGCCGTGTACTTCTCCCTGATTGGCTCGCCCTCCACCGGACTCAGGTCCAGCAGCTGGGGCCCAGTCTTGTTCATTTTGTCAATGTGGGGCTTGTGTTCGGCAATCAGCTCACGCATTTGCTGAGGAGACGAGTGCCGTTATCACCGTCAGTACAATCTTTATCATTTAGATACGTGTTTTCCATCAACTGGTCGCTCACTCACACAAATTAGCAACTTACTTATGCTAGCAAGCATAACCTCACATACTTGTTTTTCTCCTATATATCTACAAAATGTGGGTGCAGAGCACAAATTATACCTTTACTTGGCATACTAACAGATCAAATATATTTATCTGTATGGTCTTAATGTATTGTGGACCACTGGAGATAAGGTATGTATCATCTCTTGCTCTCTTAGCCCTTCCTGTGAACAATTATGTAACATATCATTAAATGAAAGTGTTGCCTTAGGCCATGTTTACATGTATGTAGATATTCTTAAACAGATTTTAAAAAAATGTTTTGGCATTTCCTTTACACCTACAGATTTTTTTAAAACTTCCTCCAAAGTGGGGATTTTTCAAAACGCTGGATTCTGTGGATTCTGCTGGATATTAATTAAAAAAAAAAAAAACGGATAAAAAAATATGTGTTCATAGAAATATCTACATACGTGTAAATAAGTCTCATACACTGGCTTGCATGATGTCATGCCATTCTCCACCCTGGATAATTTCCCTCTCTGTGTCTAAACCTCATGACCCCTCTGGTGGTTCACTTACCCTCAGCTCCTCCTGCTGCTGCCGGAGGGCCTCGTACTCAATGGCAGGCGGAGGCAGCTGGGTGAAGCTGGCGCGGGTCTCCTGGAGCCAGGGCCACAGCTCCTCGTAGGTCTCCCAGAACTGGCTGGCCAGTGACTGGGCGCGCTCCAGCTGTAGACACCTCTCTGAGTTCAGCTGGCTCACCGTGCTGTACTTATCCAGCAGTGTCTGGATTTTAGCCTGTGGGGACGTCGGACAGGAAGAGCATAGCTCGACCATCATAACTTTTCAAGTTTTTCTGCTCTTTGTAAAAAGCTCAAGCCTCAGTGCAGACCTCATAAAAGCCCCCAGACTACAGTCGTATTGTATGTCACTATGTAAAGTGAGTATGTATGTATGTGTGTATGTATGTGTTTTTTGAGCTTCATCTTTCAGTCAACAAATGCATCTTCCATGTGGAACCCTAACGCAGTAGTCCTTATAAAATGCTCCCAGACTCTCTGTGTGTATGTGTGTGTCTATCTGAATGAATAGCATATCTGCGTATGTTCTGTGTGTCGCAACATGATTATTTAGAGCACATTCATGTCCTGAAACCTTTTGTGCGGATCTACTCCCGCTTTGTTTTTACGTAACCCAAAAGGTGAACATATGAGGTATCGTGTTAAGTCAAAGCTGAGAGACTTCTTTACAGGCCCTTGGCTAAAGAGGCTTTTATTCAAAGGCGTGTTTATGTTGAGGGGCGAAGCATACCTTCAGGACTTGCTTTTCCATCTCATCTTTGCTGCCCATAATGACCTCCCCTGTTTTGACAATGTCGTCCACGGAATCTTTGTGTCTCATGATATCCATGGAAAAACCCTAGAGAATTGGAGAAGGGAGAAGGAGTGAGCGAATGAAAGGGGGGAATGAAGGAAAAGAAAAAGAGAGAAAGAGAGAAAACGAGGAAAGATAGAAAGAGAGAGTGTGTGCGTGTTTCAGATCCATCATCCACGCACGGACCACACACAGCTGCGGCTCACACTTATTTACTGCCGGCTTGTTTGTGCTTGCAGTAGGGCTGGTGACAAGATAGAGAAGATAGAGAAGTACACTGTGGTGTGGTGGGGCGAAGGATGGTGTGTTGGAGCCAGCTACTCATATAAAAAATGTTTGCTGGACTTTCTGACAATTTATATATGGGAACTCCTGTGATCTTTGCATTGTTTTATAAGACAGATAGAAATTCATGTGTCTAGACCTTTCCATTATGGGTAGCATGAGGAGTCAAGCTGACCTTCTGTGCCTGAAGCTGGGCTGTGGTTTGGTCCTGTTCCAGCCTGATCTCACCCAGGGACAGCAGCTTCTTCTCTGCCTCACTCAGCCAGGTGAGCTCACTTTCCGCAGCCTCCTCAAACTACAGGTAACAGGTAATCCACAGGGGGAGGCGGAGCGGGAGGGAAAGGCAGAGAATATGATACTCTCATCCCCTCAGCAACATTCAAAACAACACAGGAAAAACCTGACAACCAAAGCACATTATTTTCTGCCTTCGTTCCATTATTCAAAAAAAGCTTTTAGGAATCTTTGTATTATACAAAGTACTTGCACTCTTGTAGTGTGTAGTGTCCCAAACAGCACACTGAAACAAAAACAGGCCTTGGGAATAACTCTAACGCTCCCATATTTTGGATAAAAACCCTTAATCTGAACTATCAACCTTAACCCAAATCTTATGGTGTGTAATTCATGCATTACTGTGTTTATGTGCAAACACTGTTTCTGTCTGTCTATGTATGTACATACATTAAATCACACACAAAGGCTTCTTCACAAAGGGCTCAAATTGAGCCACGGAGGGAGGGCATAATGCCATGCAAATTTTGTTTCGCTTTGCACCGAACTGTATCTCATACGCCAACTCTCTCGCTCCCAGAAAAAAATAAACTCTCCCCGCCCCTGTGTCATTAATACACACACACACTACAGCTAGCTCCCAGGGGGACTAACCAGGCACTGCACCTCCCAAAAGCAGATGGAATTATCATCATAATAGCTTCTATTACCCAAAACAGCAATTAGCATTCAGCTTTGAGGAGCCTCTTTGTTTGGTGCATGTGAATGAATGGTGGTGCCATTTTGTTTTGGGGGGAGGGGGTTATGTTTTATTACAGTTTGCAAATAGGGGTAATGCAAGAGGTTACCTGCTGGGACTTTAATATGGCGGCCCCGATGGCTTCTACATGCTGGGAGATGGCGTTGCCGGCTGCCTTGTATCGCTCGTTGACTTCGCTGACCATTTTGTCGAGGCCCTCACGAGCGCGCCAGGGCACAAGTTCCAGCAGAGAGCTGCTCACCTCGTTCAGGCTCTCCACCTGGGGCTTGTGTTCCTGGACCTCCTGAAGCAGAGCCTGGGAGAAGAGAGAGAGACAGAGAGAGAGAGAGAAAGAAAGAGAGGGGGGAAGTCATTAGTCTCTGGCAGCTTTCAATGCACTGTTTGTGATGAGACGACTTCCTCTGTTCTCTGTACATTGTTTATGATCACTGATTGCATTACCTGCGCTAATAGACCATAGCTATTCGTTATTGTAGTATAATTACAAGATTGCTTTATCGTGAAAAGTGATTTCACACAAGTTGCTTCTGACAAAGAGATGAGTGTGACGTACATCACTCCCAACTATGCTTTTCACACATACTCAACAGATAATTTTAGCCCATAAGATGCAGAAGACTTACTTTTCTGCTCTCTTGCACCTGAGTCAGCTGCTCTCCCACGGGCTCCTGGGTCCCAAAGATCTCCAGTTCAGCCTCCACCTTATCCAGCCAGGAGGCTAGATCCTCATGTGTGTGCTCCAGCTTGGAGGCCAGAGAGAGAGCCTGCTCTAGGGTCCTTGTCACATTGTTACTCATGCTATTAATCTCTGTGTATCTTGTCTTAATTCCATCCAGCTTGCCTTGGACGACAACCACTTCATCGCCTGTAGCAAAAATATTTACCTCTGTTAAGACCCTGTTGATGATTCATGTAACTGTGACATGTTTGTGTACATGGTCCATAAATCTTCTAGGTTCCAGACTGGATGCATTACCTGTGGTCTGCTTCAGAAGTTCCATGCCGTTGGAAATAGCTTGATCGACATTTTGTTTCCTTAGCAGAATGTCTTCATGAAGAGCCTAAGGAAGAAATTAATCTCAGTGTAGGCCTTTCAAACAACCTTTTCGTTATCAGCACAGACCATCCTCAACCTCAATGAAAGAGAAACAAATAAACAAAGGTACAAATAGACAAAAACACAAGATGTTTAAGCAAACTCAAATGGATTAACTAAATGGAGGCTAGGCAGGGGGTGTGGGGGCGGGGGTGGGGGACAGGGATCGGCTACACTACCAGCTGTTCAGCATGCTGAGCCTGGAGCACATCCGCCTTGTAGTCCTGCACGGTGACCTCGCTCAGCCTGCCGTGCACCTCACTCAGCCAGTTCATGAGCGCCACCTCGTCCTCGCCGAAGAGCTGCGCGTTGGCCAGGGCCTGCTGGAGGAGCTGAGCTTTGCGCCGGCAGCGCTCCTGCAGCTCGATGAAGCTTGTCTGCATGGCGTCCAGTCGTGCCTGCACCAGCTCCTTGTCGTCCATGCAGCTGACCGCCCGCAAACTCTGGCCCAGACTCATGGCCTGATACAGGTCTTTACTGTGGCCCATGATGTTCTCCTCCAGGGCCTGAGTGCCCAGGGGGAGGGAGGGTCAAGGACAAACAAGGAAGGGTGGGGGGTGGGGTAGTAAATCAAAACAACAACAAAAACAAAAGGAAACTAAAAATGAGGTGATGATCCATGCAGGAATTGAAATATAAAATCATAAGATGGCTGTAACATAACTGAAATCCAACAGAAAATGCTTGAAAGATAATAACAGAAGCCAATGGGTTGAGGGGTTTGTGTGTGGGGTATCCCTGTACCTTATGCTGGGAGATCTGCTCCTCCAGTTTGGCTGTCTGGGTGCCGATGGGCTCGGAGTTGGCCAGACGCTTCTCAGTGGCAGTCAACCAGTCAGACAGGGGCTCCAGTGTCTCATAAAACTGCTCAGCCACCACCAGGATGCTGTCCAACTGCTTGTGTCTAAATAATTATGTTGATGACAAAAATAGAACCCCACAATCAAGCCATCCTTCAATGACAAGTATCTATGTTCAGATTTCTGTCTGTCTAATCCCAATCCCAGGAAATCCCAAATAATCCTTGTGTATTTATGTATGTATGAGTGTTGAGAATGTTTATATGCACTATGTACCGGTATATTTGACTCTCTCTCTCTGTCTATTTCTAAAGATTGAATGCAGTGTTACCTGCTGTCTGCCTTCTTCAGGAGGCTGTCCCATCTCTGCCCTAGACTCTCCACCTCTTTACTGATCTTCTCCTTGTCCTCCGTCTCCGCTAGTTCGGTCACCTTTCCGGCCTCCTTCTTGATAAGCTCCACCGTGGGTCGACGATCATCAAGCAGTCTCTGCAAGAGCTGATGGGAGAAATAGCAAACAAACGTTTACTAATACTGCATCTACATGCAATATCATGTCAAGTTTGTGGATAAAAAAACAGTTGTCTACCCAAAATGAATGGGTCCAATGTTGTTGTTGTTGTTGTACATTCATGTAAAAATGAATCATGCACAAACATGGAGGCACTCACTTTCTGCTCTTGTATTTGGGCCTTGACCACTTTAAACTCAGCAGATGGAGGCTTTTGGTTGGCCACGAGTTCCTCTGTGTCTGTCAGCCAGCTGAGCAGAGACTCCAGGGCATCCTGGAACCTCCCACAGTGCAAAAGGGCCTCGTGCAGCTGGGCCGAGCGTTCTGCGACCTGCAGACAAGTTTGCACATTCAGATTCACGTTTCACTAAGGTGACTTGAGTCAACACTAAAAAATAATAAGCAGCTGTGACACCTGCCTTAGTTGTGCTTGAAGAAGAACTGCTATTAGACATAGGATGAGATAACTCATTGACAAGGGATGACAACAATGTGTGTTGAAATTTTTGTACAATGTCAATTCTGTTCCAAAATAAACAGTTCCAAAAACCTCATCTGTATTTGGTCTGTGATGTTCTTCCACATAATCAGTGGAGAGGTTAATGTCTCACCTTCTTGTTAAGTGTATTCCATCTGGTGTTGACATCCTCCAGGTCCTGCTCCAAGGCCTTGGTACTCGTTCCTTTGGCAGCATTCTGAATAAGTCCCTGGCCAATCCAGTTCAGGTCTTGCAACTGGGCCTGTAGAGACTCGATTGCATCTTTCTGAAATACCTGCAATTAACAAAGGTCATGTTGATTAGATGCTGCTTTCTTTTCCTATGCTGATGAACAAGAATAACTAGATTAGAACTGAATGTTCTGTTCAATTTGAAGAGATGCCCAAAGGCTAACTTTCGGGTTTTTACATCTAAAAAAGGAATAATTTGCCTTCAACCAATATTTTCCCTACACCAACTACCAAGCCAAGTAGTATCCCGTTATAAATAATACCCAAATAAGAACAAAATACAAAAGCCTTTACATAAACAACCAGCTCATTTCCCCTCCTATTTGTTTATGGAACAGTCTGGATTTGCCAGGCTGTGTCCTTCTTGTAAAATGTTAAGATCTTCACATCCTCTTAACCATTCAAATGGCAAATCTTCATCAAAAGTGACTTCTTTTGTCTAGTCTTGCAAAAACTATGCTTCCACCACTACTGGCTAAGAAAAGCTAGTATGGCCACGACTAGCCTGAAGTCCTCTGTTATTTTCACCCTTGCCTAAATATAGCTCATTGTCATTACAGCATGTTAGCGTGCGGTCATAACAAGTTGTATATCACAGGTCAGCAGAATCAGCAGCAGGCAGAAAGAGACAATCAGTCGGGGCACAGCTGCACAGGATCACTGAGTCAGAGGCCGGCAAGTGCTCCAAACCCAATTCAGCCATCTGATAATCTGATACAGGAGGGGCACCACAGACCAGGCTCCCAGGAAGCACTAATCAAAAGTGGCACATTTATCGACAGAAATTTGTTATGGGGGGGCTGTCAGGGGGCGTTGGGTGGTGGCGGTGGGGGCTGCTGTCATCACAAGGCTATTTCTGGATACCTGTGGGGGACAAAGGCCTGAAAGATCCAACTGGGACGTATCCATCGCAGCGATGGTGGCCAGCATGCTGGCAATCTCCTCCTCACCCATGTGTTTGTATATGGGGTGGACTCCGTTGGCCAATGCCAGCAGGAAGTCCTCAATGTCAGCGATGTTGTACTCCAGTGAACTTTGTTCGATATCATAGGACATCTCATCTGGTTCTGTCAGCTCGTGCTTGCTACTGTTTGTACACATCTCCGGCTGTGTCACAACAACACTGGTTAACTCGTCGTCGTCCTGAGGTAACATGTCCTCAAGGAGCTCTGCAGTGGGCAACTCCTCATAACCCATGAACGTCCGTGAACGCCTCTCGTTACGCATCCTTTTGGATGACCCAGATCCTGATCCGGACCCTGACGGTAAAGAAGGTATTGAAGGTATTGATCCTTTTGAGTCTGTACGGTCCCCATTGGTTAGCACATGGTTTACTCCACTAAGGTCAATAACGCAGGAGTCTCTGGCCTCCTGACTGTCTGGTAGTGGACTATCACTGTACAGGCGTGATGTAGGTAATGGCTCCTTGACAGGTGAAAAGGGGAACTCTTCCTGGCCGGAACTGAGGGACCTCCCCGGCCTGAGTTCACCTGATATGTGTACAGCCTCTGTGGAGGAGAGGCTCCGTGTGCCGGGGCCCGCCCTGCGCTGGGCACGCTGCTTCCGTTTCTCCCTCTCGGCTGTGGGGCTGCACAAGCCCGAGTCATCCTCGGAGGTGAGTGAGTTGGTGATGCTGCGGCCCCTGCCGTCTCGTTTCAGCAGGCTGCGGGGGTCGCGACGGTCGCTGCTGCCACCCCCGCCCCCATCGGTGGACAGCGTGCCGCTGCGGCTGGCATACTCGTTCAGGTGCGTGGGTGCGAACGTCCTCCAAGAGCGCCGGTGCTGCGGCTGCTCCTTGCTTCCCCGCTCGCCTGAGGCACGGCTCTTGGCTAGCATGGTGCCTGCGCCGCGAATCACGTCGCCATTCAGCTTGAGCCCATCAAACACTGCCCGCTCGTCGAAACGGACTGCCTCTCGGGCCCGAAGTTCAAAGGCGCTGGAGGAGGCCAGGACACCATTTCCGCACAAACTGCTCAGGTCTAAGGTGCGGTGAGTATAGGGCAAGGTCCCCACAAAGTGTCTGGAGCTCAAACTGCCTTTTGACCCTGAGTCTATCTGCTCATTCAGTCGTACAGTGTCATATATGGACCTCTGAGGCACATAGCAGTCATCAATGTTTAGATCTTCTTCCTCACCCTTGCCCACGCAGGTTGGGTTCTGCCGGAGACAGTCCGGTCTGCTCAGAGGCTTGCCCATCTTAATAAGTCCAAACTAACTCAGCTAAAAGGCTGACCTAAGGTTTAAATCTTATCAAATAGTTGGACAAAACTAAGTACATGAGGTACGGATTTTCAGTGCATACTTATTCAGTAATACTCAGTAAAAACATTTTGAAACAATTTAAAACTTTAAGGTGCTTATAAGAATTTAGTATATCCAGACATTAATAATAACATGCTATGCTTCTGATAATTTATTTAAACAAAGAGTAATCGTATGAAAATAAATATAGCAAAAATACTTTACATAATAATTAGTAACAAAAACTGTATTAAGAAAATATACTCAGTAGAAAAAATAAGCTAGAAATTAAAAAAAAAAACAATATTTCCATATATAGCAAAAAAACACAGCTGACTTATTCTCTTACTGACGCTATGCCTGTGAACAGCATGTGATTCCTCTGAGCAGCACGTCCATACTGAAACCCACACTTAGTCCATTCCCATTCTGTCCCATTGTCACTACTTGTTCATTGTTGCTTGTTCCGCCGGCAGCAGGTCCCTCACTTCCAACATCCCGTAGACAGACAAGAAAAAAACAACACCATGAAAAAAAAGTGCTTTGGTCTTCCAAATCCCTGAATCCTCACAGAGGCCGACAGACTCCTCCAGTGCAAAGAGGCATATCCTGATACAAATCCACTGATCCACTAAAAACAAAGGGCAATCAAAGAGAGAGTCGGCTCTCCTGGATGAACAAAAAGCCTCTGCTGTCTCTCTCACTCTGTCTCTCTTTCACTCTCTCTCTCTCTCGCTCTCACTCACTCGCTCGCTCGCTCTCTCTCTCTCTCTCTCGTGGCTTGCCCCAGCAATGACAGACACTCTCCTGGCAGCGAACTAATGGCCCCGCCCCCCTCTGCTCATTATTCAGGCAACATCTGCCACGGCTCTGTGTGTGTGGAGCTGCTCCAGCACATGGTGATTGGTGGACGCTTGACCCTTTTCTCTCTCTCTCTAATTCTCCCCTTCTGTCTCTATGGGACACATGACTTAACTTCTTAGTCATCTATTGCGATCCAGCACTATAAGTGCTCAATACCTCCCCACACCCTGCCCACCACCACCCCCACCGCCTCCACCTCCACACAGACACGCACACATGCAAAAGAAACAGACGCACATTTGCAACAGCTCCAACTGTGATGACATCACATAGAGCAGAAATAGACTCTCTCTTCATCTCTTTCACTCTTCTTTTCTCTATCTACCTGCTCTCTCTATCTCTCTCTCTCTCTCTCCTTTCACACCTGAAAACTCCCTTTCTCTATCCACTGTTTTCAGTGCTAGTTTCTTGTGGGCCCTGCCGATCCTCCTAATTGCACTGGAATTCTGAGGGAGGCACAGGTCCCAGGTAATTTAACACCAGCAACTCTGCCATGGCCATGCAGGGACTTTTCCTTCCCCCCCACCAAACACACACACAGACATACATATACACACACACACACTTTTTGATGATATCAAGAGACACAGTGGGAGAAGCCCAGAGTAAGCGAGAGACATGATGAAACAAAGTATTTCTGTTCTTTGACTGCTTGCTCTGTGATAACACAAAGAGAGTTTGGCACATGGCATTGGCACCCCCTCACCCATCAGCCAAGCAAAAAAAGGGAGAAACAAGATGATGAAGATGAAGAAGAGGCTCAAAAACATGTGTAGGATTTAGGAATATCTTCAGGAGATATTCAAAGAGCTGATTGTCTCGGACATTCTAGTATAATCTACGCACTGCCTTAAAGAGAGTTTGTCTTTTTCTTACCCGGTCACACTGACTCCCAGTTCTTTTAGGTTGTCTTATGACTTCAGAATTAACTTATTTGTTAAGCAACAGACGGTTTTATTTGGAAAGAACAGACATAAACAGATTCAAACACTGTAAACAAACTCAACAAACAATAACAAACTCGACAAACTGCAGCTTAGTGATTCTTGTCATATCAAATATTTAAATTAAGACTGCAATAACTCAGAAAGTCTTTCCAAACGTGTGTCGTGGTTAGGCCACCAACAACATGAGCTTGTTTGAGACTCCCACACACACAGACACTTGTCACACACACACACACACACACACACACACACACACACACACACAGCAGATGACACCACTTAGTTTCAATGAGAGAAAAGAAATCTCTTCATTGTTGTGTAGCAGGGACTCTCACAGCTTTGGGTCATTTATCTGGGCTCCACTTCACCCTGAGACCTGGGATCTCACACGCAACCTGAGCACGGTGAAATGTTAACTGCGTCACCACACAATAACCTGTGTGACAGCTCAGATGTTTCAGGGCAAGTGGTTTCACATGTCCTGGCCTTTTCTTTCAGTGTGAACAGCTTCAGTGTGAACACCATGAGTAAGCACCTCTTTGAGGTCTACCTACAAAACTTTTTCCCATTCCACCTTTAGAGCACTACTGATCAGGGTGACTCAGTGAGCGGAAATTCCATGAGCACCATGGGAGGCACAGATGTGACGTCGGACCCCTCCATCTCCAACACCCCCCGCCCTCTCTCCCAGCACCACCCATATCTCCTTCTATCCAGAAATCACTGCCACTCATATGGTCCATAATATTACCCGTTGTGTTAGCAAGATTCCTCAGAAGTGGCAAAGCCGTGACTGCCAGAATGAAGACGCCTGAACAGAAGCGAGGCAAAAAAAAAAACCCTGACACAGAAGAGACTTCAAGGGGGATTCATTTTCCCCACACTTGAGCTGAAGCCACACTGCCAAGGCTGTAATGAACGTTGTCGTGGTGACACAATGAGCAGCTGTAAATGTGATTAGCAATGCTAGATACATGGGAACTACTGATAAACACTCTAAGGATCATGGAACTGAATCAAAATTCATTTCATTAACACAAAACCAAATCATAAAAAAAAAAAACAAAAAAAAAAACAAGACACTCTCGGTCGACTGCTTTAAACAACAAAATCCCTCAATACAAAAGGGGGAGAAAATGCAATGCCAGAGAATACATAGGCACAAAAGGGTCTTTTTAATGGATAAATGATCAGGGTGATTCTCTGGAGGAGAATAGACCCCCGTGAGAACAATGGTGATCTGTTTCACTGCAGCTGAGGTAGGAACAAGGGCCCTGCCTATGTGGCCCTCATGGACCAGAGACAATGAGCCTGGGGTGAGCCAGTGTGGGGGCCCACAGCTCGGTCACAGATGAGGCTTTTCAACGCCAAGGACGAACGCTTTTCAATCCGTCTCTGCTGACAAGAGCGGCACCAACACACAAAAAAGACAAAATAAATGAGGAAACAATGCTGATTCTACTTGGTAGAAACTCCTAAATCCACTGTTTTGTCCTCTTTTTGGTTTGTTGTGGCTGATGGCGCTCTGCCTTTTGTTGTGCTTCTGACACAAATAAACCATTTTTTAATATTATAAAACCAGAAATAGGTTAAGCCGCTTTCATCAGCTCCAAAGACATTTAAAGGCTTTTAAGGCATTTGTTATCCCAGTATATTGTAAGTCTTGATAATGGGTTATCCCATCTTTTATCTGGTAATGATATAGTAAACAGCAGATTTGCCTTTCTGCTACAGCCCATTCTCCATTGAACTGAGCATGTGTTATGTTTGTCTCTTACGAACTCCTTCAGTAAGAGCGGAGGTGCTATGCAAGAAATCGAGTCCAAACCACATAGTGTTACTGTGCAGTGAGAACACACACTACTCCTACATGATTCAATATCAGCCTAACATGACTTCATGACAAGGGATTTAAACTTCTGAGGGTTAGAGGCAGATGTGCCTGTCCCTGCCCGTTAGCACAGGGCGCTATGTCTGCCTCAACTTTTCCACACAGGCAGAATGGGAGGGGCAGACTTCTCCCAGCTGACCCCTGCACCCTCTCCCTAAAGCCCCTCCACTTGGCATCACTATGTGTGCGTGCACAGCCAGGTGTCTTCTGCTGCCTACTGACGTGGAGGGAATTAAAGCAACCACAACCATGCAACAATGAACAGCAATATGGCAATGCTGGAGAAGGTTTTAAAACAAGACGGACAAAAGCCACAGTCTGAGAATCACTGTGTATGTGCATATTCTCTGTTCTTTTAATTTAGATAATTTAGTTTGAGCTGATTTAGTTAAAGCCAAATTAAAATGCCACACAAAAGGCGTGGCCCTGTGCAATAAAGGATGCAATATGTGATATTTGCTGTTACTTTTGTGTTGACTGCATAATTAGAAATCTTTCTTAACATACTTAAGCACTGAATGTTTTATCAATTAATTTTAGTTTTCAAATCCAAAACAAAACAGCTCAAATAAGCTCTATGAATACTGCTGAATACTAAAAATACTTTCTTTACACACTTTTATCTCTCTTTAAACAATATGAATGTTGGTCTTTGTTAACAAACAATCAATATATTGTTCCTTAAATAGCTAAAACCAGTAAAACTTTTCTAGTTTATATAAGTAGCAAAAATAACAACAATTTTGACTTTCATTACACAGAAATGCAATTAAAACTTTATCTTCTATAACGGGGTAGGGGAGTTGAAGGAAGCATTCATGGAGATAACAAGAACAGATGCTTTGGGCAGCCACCAAATTAGCTGGTGGGTTAAATAATGAAACAGTCAGCCTTTTCACCCCTTAGTAAAATGCGGGCGGATGGGCTGCCATACCCCAGTTCCCTTCAACAGAGGGGCCGGGCAGGAGTCCAGCACCTCCCCAGCTCCCCCAACCTTTCATGGGGGCCGTCCAAACACACGACACCCCGCTGGCCCCCAGCTGGCTTCTTGGTCACCCACAACAAAGGACTCATGGGCCACGTCTCTTTTGTTAATGCCAGCTGCTCTACAAACCAACACGACTGAACATGCAATCCCTTAACCACACATACACACACACACACACACACAGCAATATTCTGCTGAGTAATTTTAGAAGGGTCAAAGTGACAACACACAAAAAAAGAAATATGGGGTGTGGCAACTGAGCTAAACTACCTTTTGAAAGCAGAAAATGTGAAGCAGAGACTGAATTACTAATGTTGCCAACAATGAATACATAAAACTTTTCACTTCTACAAAAGAGTTGTGGCATATACACCACTGTCTGTGTCCAAAGACTCGAGAAAAAATCCTCACATCAAGTTTTCACAGGGTAAGTGCACATTCATTTCATAGCCATTTCACAGCCATTTCATAATTGCTACTTGCCTACTATATTCTATCCCCTTAAAAGCACATTATTGAACTTTGCCAGTAGTCTGACATTGCCATGCTCTTTTAGCAAAAGGCAATGCTGTCTTACCTTGAATGACTCCAGCTGCTGGTTAATGACGTCCATTTCCATGCCAACGGGCCCCTGGGACTCCTCCAGCTCCTCAGCTTTCTTGAGGGCACTGGTGAAGTCCTCTAGTTTCTGGTAGAGCTCCTCCATGCGCCCCAGGGTGCCCTCCACCTGCTCTTGCCTGCTGTGGGCACGGTCCATCAGCTTGCCAGTCTGCTTGCTCAGCGCCTCCAGGTCTCTCTTGGCACCCAGCAGGTCTGGCGACGCCTCCGTCTCCAGCATCTTCCTGCAGGTGTCCTTGGCGTTGGCTGCATTGGTTGTTAGCTCGGTCAGTTTGTCCACGAAGCCCTGGATGGAGTCCTTCTGCGCTCGTATGGCCTCCATGTTGCGGGCTACTGGTGGCATGCCATCCAGCTCGTCATCCAGGTCGGTGAAGCTGGAGAACATCTCCCGAATGCTGTTCTGGAACTGGCTGATGCCCTGCAACTTGCCCTCCAGGGCAGAGCAGACACCCTCCACATCTTTGCTGACAGCACAATGCTCTTTCTCAAGGCTGTCAGCCTGAAGAAGGAGGTCGGTGACGCCATCGGCCTCTGGCATGTCCACCACCAGGCCCTGGGCCAGGCTTGTCAGCTGCTGAACCTGCTGCTCCACCTCAGTCAGCGCCTTCTGCTGGGCTTTCATGACGCCCAGGTTCTTGTTGCTGTAGGCCTGGACACCCAGAGCCTCATGGTTCCCCAGCTGCTTCCGCGCCCCCTCCAGCTTGTCCTTGGCCTCTTTCTGGGTGTCGCCAAACTCCTTCAGCTTCTGGGCCAGCTTCTCTAGTGACTCCTTTTTACCCTGCAGCTCCTCGCTCAGCTTTTCTACACCTTTCTCGATGGCCGCCCGCTCTTCCTTCACGGCCTCGCCATCAGCGGTGGTTGCCTCCAGGAGGCTGTCGGCGACCGTATTAAGCAGCTCCACCTGGCCGCGGTGCTTGTCAACGTCCTTCTGGATGGCCTTTAACTGCGCCAGGGAGCTCTCCACCTCCGCAGGGCTCGCACTGACTTTCACCCCACCGCTGCGGCCCTCGCTTTCTTGCAGCCAAGCATTCAGCTTCTCCGCTTGCTCTCCGTACTTCTGCGCCAGCTGCAGCGCCCCCTGGAGTATCTCACAGTGTTCTGCTGTGGCCTTCTTCACGTCCTCCCAGTTGGACTTGAGGGCAGACAGTTGGCCTTGCAAGGCCACCTTCTCAGCGCCCTCGGTGCTCTGAAGCAGGGCCTCTCCCTCATGCATGATGGTGCTGTAAGGTTCCTCCTGCTCGCTAAGCGCTTTCTGCACAGTGCTGTGCTCCTGGATGCTCTGCCGTAGGGTCTCGGCCTTGGCTGAGACAGGCTGGGGCCCCGACTGCTCCTGAAGCTTCTCATCCAGCCAGCCCTGGAAGTGTTTGGACATCTGGTGGAACTGCTGTGAACTGGCGAAGGCCGAGTTGAGCTGCTGGATTCGTTTCCCTGGACGAAGCAAGTCACAAATAAAATAAAAATTGCCATTGTTAGTTCAACTCCAATAAAACTGCAACAATTAAAGCATCAGTTTGAAAAGCTATAAAGTTATGCAGCTTTGACATCCAGCCTTGAGAGGACAACCATTCATAAGGGAACACAAGTTAGACAATAAGAGAGAGACAATTGAGTCTACTATGTGTAACAGCATTTGGAAACTTTCAGGCCACATGCTGAACTTGTGAAGTCAAACCAAACTGACATGGAAAACCATTCAGACATGCCCAGACAATGAAACATATGCTTCTGTACACTTAAAAGCAAATGTCATTATTGTCATAACAATTATGGCATTTACCACTGAGCATGAGGTAAGAAAGCACACGGTGTGACAGATTATAAATGACTATATGACCTGGGGGCTTTTTTTAGCATAAATGAACTGTATTGTTTACATGTCTGGAATCCATCCACAAATACTTAAATAATGTTTTGATCACTCCAGAATGAGTGTCTAGTCAATAACACTTCCCGGGAATAATTCCAGATCTGTGGGGATGAGCTCGGCAGAGTTGAGGTGAGGTGAGAGTTGACTCACCAGCCTTGTCCTCCAGCACCTTGAATGGCTTCGTGACGCCCTCCAGCTGCTTTGTGAGGTCGGCGCAGAGGTACTCTTCGGCCACGAGGGCCGAGAGCTCACTGCACAGTGCCTCCGCCTCTTTGAGCCTCTTTCTCTCGTCCCGTAAGCGGGCCAGAATGTCATTGGTGGCCTCCAGCTGCTTCTTGACAGCATCAGGCTGCGAGCTCAGGGCCTGCTGACCCTCCAGCTGAGTCTCCAAGGCAGCCAAACTCTTGGTAAGTCCCCGCAGCAGCTCCTGGAATTGGGCTGTCTTGTCCGCTGCCTGGTCGATGAGACTGGCACGTTGGCCCAACTGCCCAGTCAAATCCTGCCATTTCTGGGTGATGGACGCTAACTGCTCCTTCACTGCCCCAGCCGATGGGTCCTGTACGCCCGTTGAACTCAAGATGGCCACCGCAGCTTCGTTCAGTTGGTCATACTGGGGTTTGCGGCTGTCAAACTCCTTCAGGAGAATCTAAGTTAACATAGAATAGGAAATTATGAACTGATCAGCGAGGTACAATCTTTGATTTTGACAAAGGCCTGAAAATCATGATTGTGCTAAACTTTGCTCTTTTATATAAGTGTATTTTGCTATGGCTTCTCATTTTTTTCATGGAGGTACAATCAGCTTTGGTCTTTGTTTCAAATGCATCCTAACACATAACAGATATCATAGCACTGACACTGTACATAACATAAACTATGAAAAGGGTTATGGTGGTGGATACTAGCTACCGAAGCTGCTAATGTATCCCATTTATACCAAAACTTAACATCCATCAGTCATCTCAGTGAATCATCACCTGGACTTGCTGTTTCTGCATCTTAAGCATGTTGGGATCGACAGAGAGGGGCCCCAGCACGCCAGCCATCAGCTCTTTCTCCTGCAGCCACTGGCTGAGCTGTGGCTCGACCGTCTGGAAGAGCTCCAGTGTCCTGGATGACTCCTCCAGGTGCTGCTTCCTGTCCTCCACTGAGCCGTTCACCTCTTTCCACGCTGCATCTGGGGTGTCAAGAGCACAATAAACACCTCTCAGTAACACTCTCATTCTCTCTCTCTCTCACTCTCTAACCATTTCCAGTACAAATAGCTGACTGATAGAACCAGCAACATAGAGGAAGACAAACTGTGCAGGAGAGCTTTACTACAAAATAACAACAATGAAACACTCATATCACTTAGCAGTACATCATGTCAGCTTCACTGATGCACTGCGCCAAAACACCAATAAGGATGGGATGTAGTGATAGTTTTTTCTTGTGACTGAGCCCAATAAATGGCTTCATTTGTAACACCCACCATCTTCCCAAGAGAACCTAGATAAGACGAACACTTAAGAAGACACACAGAATCAGACAGGCTGGAGGAGGGCAGACACCTACATACTCCCGACAATCTTTACGTGTTGTGTCCTCCCCATTTCCTAAGGGAGTTCTGCTAATGCAGCGCTGACAATGGAGTGAAATCTACGAGCTGGTAGTGCCTTGCAACCAACCAGGGGTTGCAAAGTGCCCAAGAGGTTGATGGACAAGCGGGAGATGAACGGAGCTGCATACCTATCTCAGCCAGCATCTGTTTCCACTTGGCCGCCTCGGGTGAGTTAGGGTTCTGCTCGATCAGCTGAAGAAGCTTCGTTCTCAGCTGCTGGAGTTCGGAATGCTTTTGTTTCAAGCCATCTTCAAAGGCCTGAGGGATAAAAAACAAAATACAATCCAAAAATCAGGGATGCGTATCTAACTGCTATCTGTCTCCTCTTTGTTATATTGTTTTAATTTTGATTGACCTGGGTCATATAGAAGACACTGGCTACACAGAGAACCCTTAAAATTAATGACTTATCTAATATGGATCATTAATATTTCTATTAATCAAATCTAAGACCATCTGCACTGTACATACACAGCCTGTAGTGCTTATGTATCAGAAGGCTCATATAAGCTGGAAATCTGGACAGTATGTTTGGTTGACAGTGGATGTACAATGTGGATGTATATCAGTGTTAGGAGTGTGTACATCATGTGCATCTGTAAATCTGCCTCTATTGTGTGCATACCTTCTGTTGTTCCATCTGTTCTTTGACTGAGTCTTTCCCAGAAGCCCCGGCGGCATTCCAGGACGCTGCTTTCTTCTTCATGTCCGCTAGCCACATCTTCATGGTGTCGCCCTGCTCCCTAGCCTCCTTCATGTCACCAAGGCGCTGGCTCAGCTCAGCCTCCCGGGCCCGTAGCAGACCCCCAAGGGTCCCGTATCCCTCAGTCACCTGGGTCATGCTCTGCTGCACCACCATCAGCTCTGTGGTTGGTTTCCCCAGATACCAAACAGAATCCCCATCAAACCCCATCTGAAAACCTCAAACTCAACCTGCAGTGCTATAGACAGTTTCTAAACAGTTTGATTATTAGCATCACAGCTGTTCCCATAGGAATTCCATTTCCATACTCCAGTTCCAACACTCCATATGGCTGTTTGATGTGATATAAACATAGAGGAAACATAGATGTAAACACAGACAGAAGTTTGGGAATGAAATGTAATATTCGGGTGTTATTTTTGTTTTTACCGTTGAAACGGTCTATAGATCTCCGCTGTAAACAGCTGGCCCAGGGGCTGGGGGTGGGGGGGTTGGGATGTCAAAACATACTGCATGCAAACCTATTGCTGGTTTACATCTCAGTTAGATATACAGAGAGTGGAGGGGGGTGGGGGGCATGCAATAGGGCAGAAAGAGAGGAAAGACACAGAACCTCCACACGTCTAAGCACCGTGTTAACAGTACTTCAGGACACTTAGTAGATGTAGTAATAATACACTATCTATGTATCTTGTAGTTTATCATGGCAACTACTGATTTTTTCCTGCATGACCCCTGGCAGTTGGGTTGGTCCATTGGATCTGCCCAAGGTTTCTTCCTAGACTACCACAAGGGAGTTTTTCCTTACCCCTGTTGCTCTCTGTATAAATATAATTTAATTGAATTATATATATATATATATAATATAATTAATTGGAATTCAAACTTATTAAACAGCACACCATCAAGAACATGGGTTCCATGGGTGCTTGTCAACCATGAAAATGCAGCCAATGATCTCGGTGGTGTTTGCAAGATCAACATCTCAAATTCTTTTTTTCAACTTGTAATATTTTGCTGAAAAAAAATGCATTTACCTTTATTAGTTAAATAAGCATGCGCTCCTGGTCCAGAGCCATTAGTAACAGCTGACCCTACAGAGGACAGAACAAAAGCAGAACACCCCATGCCTCCACCTTGAGATGAAAAGCAGACACGTAAACACCAGAAAGCTCTATTAGGCATCTACACACTCTCTTAATGCTCCCAATGTGCTGGCAGACCCACAAAAAGCTTTGGGAGACCATTGCAGATAAGCTCATAAAAAGCAGGTTGAAGCTTGCAACTCAAAAGCATTCATGCTATTTTGAAATGCACGCTGGCAGTACCTGATTTGGGGTGGATTTTGGCCTTGGCTGGGGATGTCAAAACACTGATTAAGCTACACAGAGCAGAGCCTTTGCTATTTATATCCTGGACCACGGGAGACTTGGAGGTCCATTCTTCCAGCAGTGCCTGAGAAGGGAATAATGACTGCAATGAAACACTTCACTTCAAAAAATATACGTGTCTGAAATATGTGCGCTATGCTGATCAGAGGCGTAGTGGGGATTTTTTAAGTGGGGGTGCGAATCATGCCTAAATGCCAAATGCCAAAAATCTCCAAAACCTACGTTGACAGTATCACTGCATTTAATTATGGTCATATTATGATGTTAAGTTGCATTTGGGGGGGACTCCGTACCCCCACGTCCAATGCCCACTTCACCCCTGATGCTGAAACCTAAGTCATGGTTCAAGAGAGGGCATGAATGCCAGTGTGTATGAGTTATGTCTAACATAAGCTTAGAGAGCAGAGAACAGAATTCTTGGAGACCAGACTCTCTCCCGGAATATATAAGGGCCATTTAAGATTCTTTCAAAAGTATTATTCAAATGACTTACAGTAAGACTCCTTTCAAGAATCTGAAAGCAATGATATTATTTCTTGTATTTCTTGGGGGGGGGGTGGGGGGGGTGGAGGGTATTCCTCCCCCAGTCTTTGATGTACAACCTAGATATTTTTGGGGTCATGTAACAGTTCATCATGTTGGGAATTCTGAGCTTTGGGAGTAGCTGTTATCTTGTCCTTCCCCCATCTGATGGAAAACACCTTTCCTCATTTCTCTGGCATGAGACCCCTAAACAACCAACAGCAGAGCTCTCAATGAGTGAACTACTGAGCACTGCACTGTATGTCTCAAGGCTGCTGAGGTACTAACATACAGTAATTATTCTTAAATCAATCATTTTCATTAATAACTATTTAATTGGATGTTGATTATGCAGTGGACATACCAAAATGTCCACTGGTCAGATTTTTTTTAAAGCAGTACCAAGCAAACCTGTGATTTACTTCGGGAGCTCCTCCTATAAGCGGCAATGTAATTTAAAAATATATATATATCAACGACATTGCTCATTTTCATCAATCCATGTGGATTTGTTTGCAAACCAAAGAATAGGAACCAGCAATAATCATTTTTGAAGAGTTATGTTGACTGACAAGGTTATAAATGCGATTTCAGTTTCAGTCTAATTTTCACCAGCTCACGTTTTCATACTGCAAGTGCTTGTAACTGCACTGAGCAGCACCAGGGCCTGCCGAGAGAGCCTTCATTCACCCCTTAATGAGCAATTTAACCAACAAAGTGACTACAAAGCTGGTAAATTAACCTAAAAATGTTGCCGGGTATTCCTTTAAATGAATGAGTTAACACAGCTATGCATTTTTAACATATTACTGCACTTATGTAAAACAGTTATAATGACAAAAAGTTCTCTATTGAATCTGAAATCTATATGTTCATGCAATTTGTGCAAATAGAGCAATATGAACGACAGTGGATGAATTATTGATGATTGATGCAACATCATATGTTTAGAGCGATTAGAAACTCTGAAGACTCTGAGAGGCCCTGTGGGCAGCCTGGACTCCGTCTCTCAGCTCTACTCACGTTGACTGTCTGCAGGTCCTTTCCCAGGCTCTTTTCGCCACAGTTGGGCTGAACCACTGGCACTTTCCCCATCATCTCTTCCAGCCACTTCATCAGGGCTCCTGCTGCTGCTTTGAACTCGCCCAGCTGGTCTTGGCATGACGTAACCTCCTCCCGTCTGCAGAAAAAAAGAAATGGTATTTACCACCGCACACACAAGCAGAAACACACACACATATATAATGGTATGGTCTGCTCCTCAGACTCCAAACAAACCCTCACTTTTCAATCCGAAGGGCTATCTGAGGTCACGTCGCAGACATTTGAAATTACATGCTGCCGTACTTTATGATAGAAGTCGAGTCAAAGACAGAACATTTTGGGAACACTGCAGTTTGTTTTCCACTTGTTCCAACTGTGCATCAAGTTGTGCTTCATATTTTTGTCACTTACTTTTCTCTCACTGTGTCTTTGAAGGCATTGAAGGTGTTGGACAGGGTATCCATCTTGCCCTGGATCTGGGTTTTGCTTGTCTCTGGACTCAGCTGAGACAGCTCCTTTGAGAGTCTCTGCAGAGTCTCCATATCCTTGGCATGTTCAGCTAACTCCTCATTGGTGTCCTATAACAGTCAATAATGTAGCATCTAATTTAAAACATATCATTGTACAACAAAAAGCTATAGCAGCTCAGACTCTACAGAAAAGCACCACTCTAAATATGACATTTATGAAATTGTAAATTATGACTTAGACAGAGCATTATCACACCTGCACCAGCTGAGAGAGCTCCTTGACGTTCCTCCCTGGCCCATCTGTCTCAGACAGCTCCTGAGACTTCTTCAGCACAAACTGCTGTACTTTGTCAGCCGTCTTCTCAAACTGCTCCACCTTGTCCTTCAGCTGCTCCAGGTCAGAGACCTTCTGCTTGTGCTTGCTGCAGGCATCGCTGAAGCGCTGTGAGAGGGCGGCCATCTTGGACTGCAGCTGAGCAGCGGCCACCGGCTCCGCAGACTCTGCAAACTTCTTCACTTTGGCCTGCATGGCTGAGATGCTACTCTGACGACTCAACAAATCCTGCTCCAAAGCCTTTGGACCATGATAAAACAGAGTTGATCAATTAATGTCATTATTAATGATGGACAATTTCTTCTCAAACTATGAAAAATACTAACTAATCAGGCAATCCATCAGGCTCACACAAGATATGCTTAAGACCTCCAATCTCATCTTCAGTAACATCTACTACTAATTGCACACATTATAATGTGGTCAACCAAGTATAACTGAAGCCCATGTTTAAGGGTAACATACAGCCTCTTTGCTGAGGGCATTTCCGATGCTGGCTGAGTCTAGGGGCACGTCGTCTTTCTTGCCCAGGTTCTCCTCCACCCGTCCCATCCAGTCCACCATCTCGCCCAGGCCATCCTGCACGCTGAGGGAGCGAGTCAGCGTCACCTGGAGCTTCTCGTTGCGGTCACTGACTGACTTGGACAGGTTGTCATATCTCTCCACAATGTCATCTAAAGAGGAGACCAGGATATGTGGATAGACATAGAGACATAGAAAGGATATGGTTAATTAATAGTGTGTCCAGATTCCATCAATATTTCAGAACAGAACTGATGGCATGTCTATAGTAGGTATTATGGCAGGTGACAGGCATTATATAAATTCAACTTCAATAATAGCTGAAGGAGCAAAAATATGACAGACAATGACTAGGGCACATTACAGCGTAGTATAAAAATCATTTCATAAAAAAACTTTTGGAATTATGATCCAGACAGCAATTTTATTCAGAAGCATGTTCTAGACACTCACTTTGTTCACTGGTTGAGTTTCACTTCATTTCATTATTTGGACTTTTCTGGGACTCTGGGTAGCTGGCTCCTGACTGAAAAGGTAAATGTTACACTCACCTACTGTTTCCTGGATCTCATCCTGATTAGTCAGCAGCTCCCCCTCGGCTGCGATAAGAGCGTCAGCTGTTTTGCGCAGCGTCTCCACGGCAGCCTGACGCCCAGTCGTCTGACCTTGCAAAGCCTGTGGAATTACAAACGTCAGTGACCTCAGTCTCTAGAGTGACCTGATTTTCAACACTCACTAAAGCCTGTTTGTTTTACAGACTAACAGAGACTTTATTCAATTTATTCACCATCAGTTCCATTCAGTCTGGAGTCCAGCAGATTATGTTTATATGAGATGTTAAAAGTCAAATGTTACATTTTTGTAACAGAGTAAGACAACATAAGAAGATACTAACTGTAAACTTGTTTGTATGTTTATAATGGGACCAAATAAAAACATAATTACAATTGCTAGTGCTTAAGCAAGCTGTTGAAGGATTTTTTTGAGTGGCTGAGGCGCCCCTAATCTTTCAGTATCTGAGAGACCACAGAGTTGCTAGCAGCCAGCACATATGTGAGACACCATGAATGCATTTACCCTCTTGGGATAGCAAAACTAAGAGACGAGTGGGGCCAAACCGAACTGGGCTATAACACAGAGATGAGATCTATTTAGGGCATAACAGAAGAGGTCTATGTGCCTCTGACAAAATTTGCCTAACCTCTCTCCCTCTCTCAGCCATGCACACACAGCAAATGTCATTAAATCTCCACAAAGCTATTTGTGCCTTGGAAAGGCGGTGTGTTTTGAAACGAGGAGCTATAAATAGCCGTGTTGTTTTAAACCGAGTGGAAACTCTGTATATGGAGAAGGCTGGGATTGGGCTTGATGACCTCTCAACTCATTCGGTGCCGAAGGTATGAACATGCTGGAAAACTGCATTTCGTTATGGCCTCTCAAGCACTTAGAGGAGCCAAGGAGACTCTTCTGTTAAGTGTGCAATTTAATGCTTTCCCGCACGTGAGAAAACTGTGTAACATAATCTCAAGGTACCATTTTTCTTGATTTCTCCTAAACTGCATTACATGCAAATGCAACTGCAATCCCCAGCAGTTAAATAGAAACCTGTTATAATTCACTGTTATTGGAACCAGCTGTTATATTTTTCACTCTGGCAACTCAGTGACTTATTCTTATAAATTCAGTAAATAAATGACCTATTCTAGTGATACAAAGGTGTCATACTGTATCTTCAAGACATGTCAGTTATTATTGAAATGATGTTTGTGCTATGTTGTTTGTTTTGCTAAGAATAGACCGTTGGGTCTATTTTGTGTGTGACAATAGAGACCGGTACCTTGGTGTCTTCCAGCTGTTTTTGTAGTGTTTGTGGATCAGCAGCGATGGGCTCTCCCTGCTGCTTGCGGGCCTCCCTCTCTGAAGTGTCCAGCCATTGGAGCAGCCCGCCACTGGCCTCCTCGTACTTCTTATATTTCTCCACCACCTCTCTGAGGTTGCTGCCCAACTGATTGCACTGGAATGCATAAATACACATTCACTCAGCTGCATTCATGCATTCAACTTGGTATGGAACATTTATGAAATGTTACCGGTACTGCTAACACAGAGTATGAAACACACATGACTTGAATGTATTTTACTGGATATTCTACACATTCTGCGTGAAAATGCTGTCTGCAATATCACTTTGAGAATCACTGAGACAATATCAATAGTCTCTGACTGGTTTTCAAATAGAGCTGAACTGGAAATTGAAATGGCTCCATCTTGTGGTAACAGTGAGATATTACAGGCTTACCAATCCTTCTCTTCCCCTAAGTGAGTGTGCTCATACCTGAGAGTGCAGAGCTTTGTAGTGACTGGCGGCAGCATCCAGCTTCTCTTGCACTGCAGAGCAGGTTCCTGACATGTCCACCTCAGGGAGGGCATCCTTATTCCCCTGGTCATCCCTTCGGTTGCAAGCTTTAGCAGCATCCAGCACCTTCTGTCCTGAGATGGTGATGAAGCGCAGGTCACCCTTGCGTGAGATGACGTCCTCGGCAAAACCAAGCTGCTTCTGGAGCTTGTCCTCCAGGGCATCCAGCCGGTCGGCAGGCTCCCCCAGCTCGTCGACCTCTCCCTGGGCCTGCTGCAGCCAGGCCTGGAAGTCAGCACAGTCACCCTGGAACTTGACCAGCTCCTCCTGGACGGCCTGCACCTGCTTTGTCTGCTGCTCGGCCCGTGTCAGCGAGGACTCGTAGCGGCTGCGTAGCTCCTGGATGTCCCTCTGGAGTTTGTCCTTCTCGCCTGCCGACAGCATGTGGGCCTGCTTGTCAAGCAGTGTCTGGGCTGACTGAGTGGCAATGATCAGGTCCTGCTGCTGGGAGAGGATCTCCTGATGGTAGGCCTAGGACACAACAGAATAGCCTTTTATAATAATACGTCTACAAAATTACTGTTCACCAACATCTAATATGCACTCTTTATTTTTTGTCATTGTGTTGTAGCTTGAATGTTATCCTCTTTTGTAAGTTGGTTTGGATGAAAGTGTCTGTTAAATGCATAAATGTAAATGTAAATGCAATCTAACATTGATTTTTAATATTTCAATTTAGCAGTTTGGGCCTTCATTTTCCTTTTCCTGTTCGTTTTTGTCCATTTCAACACACATTTTTCAATCATACTATTTCCCCCCTTATTTCATAATACTGTGTGAAGTGTTGGTCCAAATCAAAGGGACTATTGAAATATCTGTTTCATCATTCCTGTGTGATACAGTAAGTGGGAGTTGTGAAAACAAAGGAACAATGCAGAGGTGTCAGAGCGACCCAGATTCTTTTCATTGTTATGCTAAAAAATACCAGGCCTTGTTAGTGCTTTCTATTGTTTAGTTGATTTGTTTGCTTATGGGTGAAACAAACTCATTCATTCATGACCAAACAATTTTAGTTCACTTTAGTAAAAATGTAGGGTTAGGTGGGTAGAGTGGGCAGAGTGAACACTATAGTCATTTGCTACAGCAACAGAGGACTAAAACTACTGTGGGGCACTGGAGGTCACAGATGTTTAACTCATAGCTCTGGGTCACAAGATTTTAAGTTACAACTGAGAGGGCTTTTATGAGATAGAGAAGCAGCTCTCTAAACAGAACTTGCTACCAATGCCACACACAGTACTAAAACTTACAGATGCAGTTTACAACTTTTTCCTCTGACAATAAGGAACACAAATTTTTATTAAACATTTATTGTGACCAAAGGTTTTCAGCTGTAAAAATGAAAGAAAACTCTATTAAAAGCCTATAATTTCTGCAATGACAGCCTACTCTAACTATACCAGACTCAATGATCCCTGCTGGTATGATCTGGGTGGTCTGGTAAAAAAATTAAAATAGTGATTCCTAAAATGCATGCAAGACAGTTAGGGTCAAAACAAAATGTTGTAATTCTGTTTTGATTCAATTAAAATACAAATAACATAAATACATAAACCTAATCATGTCATATGCATTGTTTACCTTCATTTTGTCAAACTGCTTGTCCAAATCTGAACTGCTGGAATCCTTCTCTTTGCTGGATATTATGGGCACGTTGTCAGTGGTGTCTACCGCATTTCCATTAGCGTCATCGGTGGTATCCATGGGCAGGTTGCCATTCTCTGTCCCGGGCGTCTCCTTCTGTGTGCTGTCCCTGCCCCCTTTCTCCTTCCCAACATTCGAGATCCAGTCCAGCAGGCCTTCAATTTTGTTTTTGCTCTCCTCCAGTTGCTCTACAGCAGCCACCTATCGATGAGCACACACACACGCACACACACCAGATAAAGATATTAATTTGTATGAAAAATTAACAATAGATTGTTTTTTCCTAAATTAATAGCATAGTCTAACATTAACCGCCTTAATATTACAAGCACAGCTAAAAAGCATTCTGAAACATTTTTTTAGGATGAACTTGTAATAAAATTATTTCTTTTAACCACACTCATTTTATATGATCTCATCTTTGAAATAATGCAGACTCTCTCTGAAGTCAATATCAGGGAGAAAATATTTACAACCGTTTAATACCCCTTTAATCAGTCCCAAATGGTTTTTATGCATGTCTTCCAACCTTTTCTGTTTCCTGTTTGATTGCTGTGGTCACAACCTTTTCCAGGTCTTTCCTGGACTTCTCAGCTTTCTCGTTGAGCATGTTGGCCTTGCTCTTGGCCTCCGCCAGTTTGTCCTCAATATCAGCTATCTGCTCTGGCGTGAGTTTGCTGCGATTTTCCTCAAGGAACTTCTTAGAACTGCTTATGACTTCATTTAAAGCTCTGGCATTCGTTTGAATGTCTTTTTGCAAGGCCTGTTGGATTAAGACACCAAGAGAGGAGACAATTAGACTTTTTATTGCTCTGTGCACAAAATTTTGTGCACAAAAACCAACCCTGTATCTCTGTATGTAAAAAATAACATCTCTTGATAATCTGGTTAGGTAGCATAACACACGGATCTTAGATAAAATGAACTAAAGCAAGATGATTTTCCACTGCATATTTCAAACAGCTTATGATATGCAAACTATTTCATATTTCATCATAATTATATAAACATGCAAACACGGTTCTTTGCTTCATAGCTCTCATAACCAATTTGTATAAGCCCCTGGCAGAGGAAACTCTTGTCCTTCTCTACAGAGCATACTAACCCACCTCTCTCTCTGTCTCTCCACCCCCACCCCACCCTCCACCCCCATCCCACTAATGAATCAATAATGAAGGTTTGACCTGTTGTTCTTGCCGGTACTGCTGCAGGTCTTCCATGTTGTTGGTTGCAATGGTCTGGGTCTGCTGATGGTGCCCAATGAGCCGGTTCTCTGTCTGGGTGAGGTTATCACAAAGCTCCTGCAGCTTCCCTTTAAACTCCTCCTGCTTTTCAACCACATCCTGCTGAGGAGTTAAAAAGAGTTGTATGGGCACAGTTCTATGGATAACACACGTCAAGGCTCACATACCAAGCACACACACACACAATGCAACCAATACCTTCCTACCCTGAACCTTTACAGTGGTTGAGTATGCTGTAAACATGCCAGCCATTCAAAGGGTTTGAACATTTTGATAGAAGAGGTTGGTGGTTAGTTGGGTACATTCAGGAATTTCTAATGTTGACATCTGTGTGGCATTAAAAGTCAAGGGTGGAGAAGTCATTTGTCTACCAGAAGTTACAGTAGCACAGTACATCAGTGCTGTCTTGACACCTGCAAATGCAAATAGGTCCATGAGAGACGTTAGTTGTTCAGCAGTGATGAAGCAATGGACTCTCTATAGGTGGTGATGTTATAAACATGCCATGCTTTCACATTTGATCATTTTGATAAAAAAAAAAACACTGTTGCAGCTCAAAACACCTGCACAGTTCAATAAAAACAATTCAGCAGTATGGGTAGAACACTACCTAAATATTAAAAAATACTAACACTACCTAAATATTAAAATATACTAAATATTGTTATGAATTATACTATTTCACGACAAAGTGTGTACTTTCAGAACAACAACACAGGGATGGAAATTAGCACCAAGCCCCAGCTGGTACTGTAAAATATGAAACTGGCTGGAGAACTTGACCATTTAACATCCAGCTGCTCATAGATGAATTTTTAAAAAGTTAATTTCCACCCCTGCTATAACATTTCTTTAAATTGCCACTGTGAAAATGCCATAAGCTGTCCGTGTCCCTCATGCCGGACCTCCTGCTGCTGGCTCTCATCCTGTTGGACCTCCAGCTGAAGCTCAAGAGTGCGCTGCTGAGTTGCAAGCTTCTCAGCCAGCTCTCGGAATGCCCTTTGAGTACTGCTGAGCGTCTTCAGCAGCATCCTGCTCTGAGCCGGGCTCAAAAACTGAGCATGCTCAGAGATAAAGTGGTGAGTGTTAAAAGTAGCATCCTCCAGCTCTTTCTGAGTGACTGCCAGGTTCTGTTCCATATCCTAGGAGATGAAAGATGTTCGATCAAACACTCAGACTATGCAATAACCCAAATGCCTTACATGATGTATGATTCCTTTTAGGAAGTTTAAGATAAAATCTTTTCCTACAACGCTGAGCTCATGTGGTCCATATATATAACTGAGGCATGCTTGTATCACAATACATCTTAATACTTAATCCAGTACCTCAATTAGCTGAATTTGGTTTTTAATTGCTTCCATGTTATCTATATCCATGATGTCTTGTTTGCAGGTGACCTCATAGTCATGGATACTCCCTGACAACTTATCCAGGGACGACAACAGCTCTTGGTAAGATGTACTTAACTGGGACTGCAGATGAGAGGAGTGAATGGTTATCTTCTACTTCAACAGCTAATGAATACATCAACAGCTATTCACTGACACATTTAAATGATCAATAGCTCATGGCAATATTGTAAAATCTGTGATCTTTTTTCCATGATTTAAAAAAAAAAAATAGCAATGGTCTTCTACACTAAATCACACACAAACTTCACTGACCTTTTCTGTTTTAATTGCTTGCAATATAAGACTATTTCTTTCTGCAGACATTTGGCAGATGTCTGTGAAAGCCGGCTGTAAATATGTGAAGGCCGAGGCCAAATCTTGTTGGATCTGTGTGGGAACGTGTCCGTTAGCAGAATTTAGCAGCTGTGCAGCCATCTCCAGGTCTGCAGTTAGAATGCCAGCAAGAGCAGCAAGCTGTGACTCCAGAGACTAGAGAGAGAGAGGGTGGGCTGAATTAGGGGAGCTGAGGGGACCAGAGGCACATGCTGATAAATTCCCATGCAAAGAGTGAAGCTTAGAAAGAAAGGTGCATTTACAATGAGTGGTAGATTTCAGATTTCAGAGAGAGAGAGAGAGAAAGAAAGAAAGAGAGAGACAGAGAAATTAATGAGGCAGTGCTCAGAAAGTGAAAAAAGAAATATGGAAACGGGTAATTAATAGAAATTGAACTACTAATAGAGAACTAGCCAAGAAAAAGAGTTTGAGATCACTATGGCCTGTCCTAGACTGTCTTGACGTGTACGGAAAGATGAGAAGTGCAAACTCACCTGAGACTCCTCCAGCTGGGAGTGTAAACCATCAATACAGCCACTGAGAGACCCTTGGGACTCAAAGTCATTTTTAATGTCTTCAAGGACATCAAAATGGTCCTGAAGCCTTCCAATAGACTCCAGGTAACTCTGAGTTGAGTATCTCTACAGGTCACCAAAAGACAGAGCATTCAATCACTATCTAATAAATATTTTTGTTGTCATGAAGTAACTGAGGTGGTGTTTTTGGCCTTTGGCTCTATCAGTTCTTACGAATCAAACTTGAAATCTGCAAACTGCCAACTCACCTTGCATTTGACCTTTTCATCCATGTCTGCGCTTTGGTTGTTTTCTGCAGATGGATGATAGCCAGGATCATCTAAGTGTGGAGTTATTTCAGTCATGTCATCTAAAGTCTTACTCTCATCTGTGGAGAAAGCTGGAGACATCTCCCGACTGATACCAATGCTTTGGTTCAGCTGTCCACCAGTAGTTTTTCCCATAAGCATGTGTACATCTCCTTGGATGGCCTCCAATGCAGTAGGTTCTTTGGTTGATGGCCCATCTTTCACAATCTGCAATGGCTGCTTTCCAAGATCAGTAACATCAGAGACAAGGTGGTCTGCACTCTCACTTGTACCCTCTCCCCTCTGTGGTTCTTTACTCCTGGAGAACTCTGGATGACAATCAGGGATGGCAGCATGTTGTTTCTCAGCATCTTGAAGGTCACCTGGGGTCAGTTTCTGGATTATCTCAAGGATATCATTAACAGTCTGGGTTTCAGCTTTCTCTGAGTCATCAGCAACCACACCTTCCCCTCGCTGTTTAACAAGCTCATTCAAAGATGACCTCAAGGCACTGAGGAGTCCTGACTGAGGATGTATGGCTGTTCCTGCAGTCACAGGGTGTGGTTGGGCATCAGGTGCCCGCAGTTCTTTTTCATCAGGCAACATGCCAGCAGAGAGTGAATGCTCAGTATGACTGCCCACTGTGTTTGGATCAAGATTGCACGGAATTCCCGATTTTGGTTGTTTTGAGAGGTTAAAAGTTGAGCAATCAGGACTTGATATCATTTTTTCTTGTTTCTGAAGAGCCTGTGTGGCACCTAGTGATTTCTCAGTCAGCAACATGGATTCTGAGCAATATTGGTCATCGTTGTTATTATCTAGATCTACATTGGCTGGTATGGGAACAATTGTAGATGCAGTTTTGTCAGCGGAATGTGTGGCACCATCAACTAGTACTTGGGTACTAGTACCTGGGTGTACCTGGGTGTCGAATGCACACTCTTCTTTTTTCTCAGGCAACATCCCAGAAGACAGAGAATGCTCAGTATGACTGTCCACAGCGTTTACATTGAGACTGGAAAGAACTCCCAACTTTGGTTGATTTGGGACGTTATACACCTTTTCTTGTCTCTGCTGAATTTGTGTGGCATCTGGTGATTTCTCAGCCAGCAAGGAGTTTGAATGATAATTATCATCCTTGTTTCTGTCTAGGCCAACTTTGGCAGATGCTGATGCAACTGTAGATACTGTTTTTACTGAAGACTGTTTGGCACCACTATCCTGTATTTTGTCTTTGACAGGGTGTTGTTCAGATGCCCACTGCTCTTTTTCCTCAGGAAACATGCCAGGAGACAGAGAATGTACAGAATGCCTGTCCACTGCGATTGGATCAAGATTACAAGGAACTGCCGAGTTTGGTTGATTTGATGTGGTAGAGGGCAGACCATCAGAACTTGATACCATTCCTCCTTGTGACTGGAGCATTTGTGTAGCACCTGAAGCAGGTGGTGATTTCTCAATCAGCAACATGGATTCTGAGCATCTGTCATCATAGTTACTATCTAGATGAATACTGGCAGGTGCTGATGCAACAGCAGATACTGTTTTAACAGAGAAATGTGTGGCATCATCAACCTGTAACTGGTCTTTTAAAGGGTGTGGCTGGGCATCAAATTCCTTTGAAAACATCCCAGAGGACAGAGAATGCTCAGTTTGACTGTCCACCGTGTTCTGGTCAAGATTGGAAGAAATTCCCAAGTTCGGTTGATTTGACAGGGTAGAAGGTGAGCGGTCAGAACATGTTACAGTCTTTTCATGTCTCTGGAGAGTTTGTATGGGACCTAATGACTTCTCACGTAGAGAAAAGGATTCTGAGAAATGTCTGTCATCGTTATTACTGTCTAGATCAACATTGGCAGGTACTAAAGCAATTGTAGATACTGTTTTCACAGAGGAATGTTTGGCACCATCAATCTGTGCTGTGTCTTTTGCAGTATGTACTTGGGTATCAGATGCCCACTGTCTCTTTTCCTCAGACAACATGCCAAGAGACAGAGAATGCTCTGTATGACTGTTTACTGTTTTCTGACCAAGATCAGAAGTAGCTTGCAAGTTCAGTTGATTTGACAGGGTACAGTGTGAGCCATCAGAGCTTGATAGCCTTTTTTGTGTGGCATCTGGTGATTTCTCTTCCAATATCATGGATTCTGAGTGATGTCTGACATCATTGTAACTGTCTAAATCAACATTGCTGGGTGTTGGTGCAATTGTAGATAATGCTTCCACAGAGGAATGTGTGGCACCATCAGCTTGTCCTGTGTATTGCCCAGAGTGTTTGACAGTAACTGATTCATGTTGACTGGTATAACTTACAGCCTGATTTGCAGTGCATCCTTGCAATGCATTTTCAAACAGAATACTGGAACTTGTCGACATGTTTTCCAATTCTGTGCTTGAGCTGTTTTGGGCCGTGTGCTCCAAAAGACTTTTATTTCTATCAACATTAGGGTGCATCTTGATTTCTCCTGCACTGTGTACTGAGTGACTTTCATCTTTCAATTCAGTCGAATCTCTAACATTTTCAGATTGTTGCATTTCTCTCATGTCAATGTGTTTTCCATTTATGTCACAACTTGATTTGTCAAACGTAGATGAGGGCAAGACAGGCTGGTCCTTTTGACCTTTCTGGTCACCCCTCTGACTTGTCTGAAAATGCAAAGGCCTGTTGGCATCATCTGTATTCAATTCCACCTCGGTTGAGTTTGTGGTTTTATGAGATTTAACATATCCCTGATAACTCATGACTGGTGATTCTGATGGATCTGACAGCCCTTTAGGAGAGGATGAGCTTCGGCTGTCTTGTAACCCCCCTCTGGCAGCGCTGTACTGCTGGTCTACATTCTGAAGGCAGTCTGTCTTCTTTTCATCCACACAGACATCACTCTGAGATGAGCATGATATGCCTGAATCACTCTGAACAGGACTCACAGTCTGGTTCAATGCAATTTCACGGTACTGTAGATGCTTTTCACTTGTAATCAAGTTGGCAGCTTCAGATGGCTGATCAGCATCATCATTCTGAGGGCCTCTTTCATCTTCAGCAGCATCATTCTCTGCCTCAAAAGAATCCCTGTCACGTTTGCTATGATCACGTAACATGCTTTTAGGGCTATTACTATTCCTGGTGAAGCATGGAAGACCAGTCCCTTCAGAAAGACTGTGTGGTAGATCATCTTTCTTTAAAACATGACTTTGGGTGCTTTGGCAGAGTGGATATTCTTCTATTGTCTGTGCTATGGGAAGAGGCGAGTTTCTGACATGGGATATAACCGTAATCTTAGCCTTGTCTTTGGTAAGTGAAACCTCACATAGAGGACTTGCCTTTCTAGAGCGTTGTGTAGATTCCTCACATGTGCTGTGTATTTTTTTCAGGGGCACATCACAGAAGCGCTCATCAGGAAGGTCTAGCATCAAAATGGCCACCTTCTTCTCCTCTTTCTGGTTTAACATATTGTCTGCTTCGTCTTCATCTAGCATACCTAGAGCTTGTGCATCAGAGACACTACGGAGACAACAGCCATCTGGATCAATGATGGCTTTATGGATAGGATGTGAGTGAAGTATTTTATGGGCCATATCATCAGTTATAATGTCATTTTCAAGAGCCTCACATACACTGATAGTGTGTTGGGATTCAGAATCATAGAAACCCCCAAGAAGGTTCTGTTGCTCCATGATCTGTAGAGCCACTTGAGAGGATATGAGACCATGTGAAACAGTGTCTTGCAAGGTTGACATGGTCCCTGAGGGATTCCCAACAACCCTGCCTTTATGAAACTGCAAAGCCAAAACTTCCAGCACGGTCTCCTCATCAACAATGCCCTTATCCAGAGCAGCATCTAGGCCATACCTCTTTCCGGATGTGACGTCTAAAATGCCTCCTTCTTCCACCTGAGCCCTCAGAAGATGGATGGCAAACTCTCTCTCATTCTTTTCATCCCAAGTAAAGTCTGTGTATGGACACTCAGTGATCATATCAACTGATCTGGTCAACTCACTGCTAAATGTAGTGCTACCTGTGGTGTTGTCCTCCTGTATTTGCAAAACTGGCGTTTCTGTGATGTGCAAGACATTCTTGTCAGTATCAATATCAATCTGAGAGAGGGAAAACCCTTCTGAGGCCTTGGATACATGAATGCTTTTGTGAGTAGCTAGTGGACTTGATGTTTTTCTAACCTTGGAAATATCATCTTCCATTTCATCTTCTTCTTCCTCTTGTGATTCTGACTCGTCGCTCTCTTCAACTATTTTGTCTAAAGTTCTGTTGATAAATGACCCATTTGATATACATGAATATGAAAACGCTGGTGTAGTCAAAGATGCACCATCTGTCGATTTAGTTTGTTGTTCCTGACTTTCACCTACAGATTCTGACAAAATTTTACTGGACAACTGTAGAGTTTCATGGTTCTCTTTAAATTCTTCGCATCTACCATATTCCACTTCCATCTTTTCCTCATCTTTACCTGAGTCATAGCCTTTGTGTGTTAAATCTTTTGAAGTCTTATCGCATGGTCCCTTTGAAATTTCTGAGTAAGCACCACTTGAACCATTTACAACTTTACACTGTATTTCATCCTCATCATCCAAAGCAATATCAGTAAATTTTGAAGATGACACATGGGCTTTCCCCTTAGATCCTCCATGTCCAGAAGAATTTTCCATGAGCACTTTGGCCATTTTATTCAGCTGTCCATCAAACACTAGTAGCCTCTGACCCGTTTTGGGATCCATGTAGCTGTTCATCATTAGGTAGGAGATGAATAACTGCCGTGCCTCTGCAGGAGATGGTGTATTCATTTTCTCCTCATCCACTCCTGAATACTGAGAAGAACCATGGACTCCTTCCAACTGCAGCTCACGCCAAACCAACCAAGACGAGAACCTCTTGTTGAGGTCATCAATGTCAGGAAATGAGTCTGGTATTTCCACTGTTTTTAACACGTCAGCGGTATATTCATCAATGAGGCCATGTTTGTTAGCAGAGTCAATGTCAATGACTTCTGAACTCTCAGGTATGTAAAAGGCCGCAATTTTGTGTCGGTTACAAATCAGTTCAGAAGCAAGGTTATCAGTAATAATTTCATGCTCAAGGGATGTTGTCACAGTCAGGATTTCACCAGAGTGAGGCCACAAAAGCCCCATAAAACCCTTCTGCTTCTCTAATACTAAAAGTGCACTTGTAGAGCTCATTAAATTGCATTGGACAGCCTCATCAACAGTTAGTTTTTTACCATTATGAGGGTCAACAATGCCACCATTTTGGACCTGAAGGTTCAATACCCCACTAGCAGTCTCCTGATCAATGAGGCCTTCCGATAAAGCCTCCTCGACTGTGAGTTTAGACCCTGTTTTTGGGTCCACAATGCCACCAGCACACAACTGTGACCCCAAAAGGCGAAGCATAGTTTCTTGATCGATTGCCCCCTCATGGGCTGCCCTCAAAACACCAAACTGTTTTCCTGATTTAAGCCAGATGTTTCCATCTGCTCTGGGCTTAACAGGTAACACACGCAGACCTGTCTCTTCATGAACAACACTCCTCTGCATCAGCTGAATGAGGGACAACTTCTCAGATGTGTTAGGGTCGATGAGAAGCTTTGAGATGCTTTGATCCTCACCAAGTTTGCTGAGGAGATCTGCAGGAATCAGACCATGTTGGACTGCTCTATCGAGATTGAAGACCTCCCTAGAAGAGGTGGTTCTCAGTCCCCCAGTGGCCAGCTGGATTTCCAAAACTTTTATGGCAAGGTATTCAGAGATAGCTCCTTCCTTCAGAGCAGCTATTACAGGTAGAGGTTCAGATGTATACGTGGGACTTGAGAGGGGCTTGTTAGCTTCATTCAACACTTGCAGTTGCCTGTAGGTGGATTCATCAATAACTTGTTGCTTAAGAGCATCCTCCAAGTCCAGGCATGCCCTGATGTCAGGAGAAACAATTCCAGATGTTATAAGCTGGGCCTCTAGGAGACTCAGCCCAGTATTGTGGTCAATCAGGCCTCTCTGCACAGAGCTGCAAACAGACAACACCGTCCCACTTCCCATGTCCAGAACCCCTCCAATGGTCTTAAAATTCTGTAATAAAAAGAAACAACTGCAGTTTAGTAGGTTTTTTTTTTTAGATTTGATGCAAAATGAGAATCTGTTTGTTACACTGAGATGTTTTTATTTGTTTGCTTGTTGCAAAAACAGAAAAAAAAGTCACAAAGACATACTCACCAGTAAAACAAGCCTATGAATGCTACCAGTACATGTGCAACAGTGAAAGTCAGTATTTCAACAGCAAAAGGAGGCTGACACACTGAAAGCTGGCATGCATCTGTGGATAGAATATCTGGTACCTTGCACAACAAGAGAGTTGGTTAGAGACAAAACAGAGGTAAGTATTATTGATGCTCAATGGATACCTGTATGGAAGGAAAGAAAGGTCTTCTGGGTTGGCTGTGAAAAGATGAAGCTGGGTGATATTAAACACTCCATGCTGGGGCATGTTTACAGGATACTCATTTCACACTCTCAGCAAGATGACAGATCAGGCATTTTGGGCAACACCTTTTGGTACTTTTGCCAGGACATTATTACAGTATGATATAGTCACTAATAATTGAATACATTTTGATGTTTAATTCATGTTGTTAAGTTTTCTGTGACCAACTGATGTTGCTCAAAGTATTACCCTAAATTCCAGCAAACTCAGGTGTCAACTGTTTGAACTAACACCTGTCTATAACCTTATCCAAGCACACTCACACAGCTTTGTGTCTTTAATCGCAAGGGATGTGATTTGAGAATTTAGCAAAGTGGCGACACCTAAAGATGCCATACCATGCTGTGGATATGGTGAATAGAAACAATGGTTAGTCAAGCAGTCTGGGACAGCAGTGCATTGTCATTGGGAACTGATTTTTTTGGACGAGATTACAGAGAATGCAGTACCTTTGCCTTGTCAGTAGAGGGCATCTGAGCATCAGCACAATGCTGGGAGAGGTCATTGTAGGCCTGGTGGAGAGCCTTCAGTTGCTCCTTGGCTTCCTGTTTCTCTTCCTCGGTCATCCTAAAGGGAGGAGTGCAATGAAATTAAAAACACCTATGATTATCATCATTGGAACAGATAGGTTGGAGCTACCCTTTTTGTTTGAATGGGCTTGTTTTATACTCACAAAAAAGGTGTCTGTGCATGGTAGATTATGATGATGTTATATAAGGAATATGTGTGAAATCATATGTGAAATAGTAACAAACAATTATTTAATTTAGACATGGCATTAAGCAGCACATGCAGCATTTGATCATACTAACAGACATTTTGTTACAACAACATATAAATGTGTCAAGTCATACTTGTCACTGTGTTTGGTTAGCATCAGTTGTGTCGTCCTCAGTGCCTCTGTAATTTGTTCCTTCTTTGTCACCATTTCCTCCACAGATGCCTATGAATGAACACAAAATGAAGACAAATGAACACACACAGGACCATTTTCTATACCTCTTGTGCTTCGCACCACAATTTGCAGAACGACAAAACTATCCTCATGGAAGAGATGATATTAAAGGCTTTAAAGAGACGTGAGACAGAAGAAGAGACAGAAGTTACAATAATTTCCCACAGACCCTTTTTTGAATTAACATCAATTTCAATTGATTCAATTGAGTTTGCTTGCCTTCCCTGTAATAAGAAGCTTTCGTTCAAATAGATAAGAAATCTTCTTAATAAAGAGTAATGGATTTGACTATAATATGAAATGTTACCTTTTTCATTATTTGTGATAGCAGATTAGGGCTCAACAATTGGAAAGTACTGACATTTTTTCACTATTTCCTTACGTTCACCATTTCCCTACAGATTAAACAACTAATCAATTAACAAAAAAATAAATAAATAATCTAGCTAGGTTACTCAACTAAAGAAATAGTGTAGTAGCTGGTTGCAGTGCTTAGGTATTTACTGCAATATCAAACATAGTGGTGGGAAGCTTTTAATGATTTAGTCAGAACATCAGAAAGAGAGACTGCTGCTGCTGAATCCAGTATAGGATGTCCTACATGGAAGTATTGGGGGGCGGGCTGTAGCACTGTCAGCAACGGCAACAGCACCAACACAGGTTGTAGCATGTTTTGGACAACAATGGGACAGGTGATGAATTGAACATATTACAGAAATCCTGAGCTGTAAAAATAAAATCTGTAGGATGGCTTTCGGGGATTGGGGGGTTATATAATGAGAGGGTTAAATATGACTGTGAGCTCAATATTAATATTCTAATTTTTTTTTGTCTATACATTTAATTTTATGAACTACAGTAATCTGCATCTGCACTGCCACAACTAACTGGTGGCCCAGACAGATGAGATAATGCACATAAGTCAATGAAAAGTGTTCATTACACAGTATATTGGGCACTTATGAGTGAAAAGGTGCTTTTCAAATAGAGATTTGCTTTATTTTCATGAATTTTTATATATTTCTTTCAAGTTGTGGACTCCACATAATATCTATCAAACTAAAGCTGGGGTTTTAGAATTAGTTTTAGATTTGATTAGATTTAGTCTTCATTAACACAATGCAACTGTAGTTTGACTGACATTACTTGGACTGCTCAATAAATGTAATTATTTGGTAACACTTTATTTGAAGGTGTTTAGATAAGAGTGACATAATCCTGTCATAAACATCACATGACATGTATCAAGAACATGAACAACACCTAATTAATGTTTGCATGCCATGAAGTGTCATTTGGTGTTTGTAATGTCTGCATCCCAAACAGTGTTAACTTGACATTACAAAAAATGAATGCCACTTAGTGTCAAGATCCATAAACCTTAATTAGGGGTCATAAATCATACGTCACGTCATGTTTTAGACATGCTCATGTCACTATTATGTAGACATCTTCAAAAAACGTGTTACCCATTACTTTTTATATTTCCATAAATGGATAACACATCTGCTTCCAAATGAAGTCTTTGTTTATTCGTTCTATACCATCCTATACTCCTTTACATATATTTGCAGAAATAATTCACTCATTGTGGGGGAAGGGGAGGATGCAGAAAATGTATGGGAAAACATTGTCTGTCAGGGCCTTCATTGTGCTTGTGTACTTATTGCAGTGCATAAATCCCTGCATTCAATTCCACATTGTAGAAAATATGGGTTTCCAAATTTAACCTGAATATGACATACTGCATGCATTGTGTGAATTGTGTGTTCAGTAGACAGCTGCTAATGAACTGTGTTATTAGGTATTATGTTTATGGGCAGTGTATTGCAAAAGTGACAGAGAACAAAGTGTGGTCTCATTTTTATTGAGAACAAAATGTATCAAATACACCATTATCCTATATAAAGCAGTAATGCTGTGTCAGATTATTTACTCAGCAGTAAATAAGAATGATAATAACTGTGCTACTACATAAAGTCATGTAGGTTTATTCTCTGCCCTTTAATGAATTCCTTGTAACCAGTATAGTAGGCCATTTAAAATCTTGAGTACAACCTGTAAAAACAATGACAAAGGTTAGTAAGGAGAGGTTTACGATTCATATTATTTACCTTGGGACTAGAGCATTCTGAGATGGCTTTGCCATCTTTTCCAACTTTCTCATCTTTGCTTGAATTCACTTTGACACTGGATACCCAGTTTAAAAGTTTGCTAACTTTATCACCATGTTCTTTCTTTTCCTCTTCTACGGATTTCTGGAATTCAGGGACAAAAAATGTGATTAATTAACATTACAACTGGTTGACAGACATTCATGATATGTGGATCATGGTATAATTTTCCAGTAAATAAAACAACTGCACTGGCTTGAAACCGAAGGCCACGGCGGATGTGCCCTTGAGCAAGGCACCTAACCCCTCACTCCACACCGAGTGATGCTGTAGCAGGCAACCCACTGCTCTGGGTTCATTGTTTGTTTGTGTATTTCACTAATTCAAGACTGGTATAAATGCAGAGAACACATTTCCCCAATATGATCATTTTATAATAAAAAGTAGTTTAATTCAAAAATAGCATGATTTACCTACTGAAACGTGATCAGTAAGGCAGTGATGCCAATAAAAATATTTACATAAAAAAACAACAACATATTGCTTAAGACACCATGTTGACCATGATGTTGATCAGGTAGGTTAATGGCTGAATCAGACATGGACACAGTGTGGTGATAAAAGCAAAAGATGACTTATGTTAATGCTCCTTGTGGTACTAAAGCAATAAGTTAAATATGTCGATAGGTCCAGATATACTGAAAAGTGCCTGTCCCCATGTTCTGTGGTTTGGTTGTTTCAAGCAATGTGAAACCAGTGTGGCTATCAAAGACACCTTTCTGCAAGGCCTCACTGAAAGAAATCCTCTTCCTGGTCTTTGGGCAAGTGAGGGATTTGGAAAAAGCCTTTTCATCTTTAAGATGGGAAGCTGTGGCTTTGTCTATTAGGCAGCCAAGGAGAGCTTCATCCACTGTCATCCTCTCGTGGGTTTCTGGGTTGATCAGGCCTCCTGTAATGAGTTGGTACTCCAAGCATCTCATGCCAACGTCTTTCGGTAACAGATTTTCTTGCATGGCTTGGGCTACTGACAGGGTTTTCCCAGTTTGGGGGTGTATGAAGCCATTGTAAGCCTGCTCAAATTGCTTGAGGAGCTGTTTAAAGTTGTCATTTAGGAGACCCTTTTGAGTTGCCTCATCAAGCCCAATGCGCTCCCCCAGTCCTGGGTCACAGATACCTCCAGTGCATGCTTGAGCTTCTAAGAACCGTAGGGTGGTCAATCTGTCCACAAGGTTCAGCTGGTGACCTTTAAAGATGGAAAGTCTCTTTCTGGAAGAAATATCCCACAATCCAGCAATTGGGCAATGATTGATTCTAAAAACAACCTTTCTGGAGTTCAAGAGATCTGCAAGCTCAAAAATGCTAAGGAGACCATTCTGGTATTTGGAAAATTCAGATGAATCGAGGATTTGAAGACGTAGAGCCGTTTCAATGCAAAGCTGTCGACCACTTCTAAGGTCTGTTAGTATGTGCAAGGGGCTTCCATTAGAATCGATGATAGTCATTTCCTGCCATTCACTTTCCTGCTGAGACAAAAAGAGGTAAGTTGTCTTGTCAACATGGTTGCCTTTGAAGGCCTCATATGCTGACATCTCAACTCCATTTGAGGTGTTCACAACAGACGCTCTGCCTTGCATGCTATCAGGAGTAGCATTAGCCTCCTGCTTACCACCTAATGGCAGAAGATATACACCACTCACTGTGTCATAAACGCACATTTTTAAGAGTTCACAATAATAATCCCTTTGGCCAGTCACAGGATTGTAAAAGCCCTTCGGGTTGCTGACTGGATCGTAGATCGTCTGATAGGTGAACTGGTTCAAGAGGCCATTTTCGAAGGCAAAGCTAAGAGGCACCCTGACACCTATTACTGGATGAATGAGGCCGCCAGTGGCTAACTGGGCTTCAATCAGCTTCTTTCCTCTGAACCTGTCAAGTATTCTTTCTTCCATGGCCTGAAAGACTGATAGTATTTTTCCTGCATGAGCGTAACCACAGACTGCTTTTTCAGCATCCACAAGCTTATCCTTAAGGTCCTCACTTATGATCCCTTTCTCCAGTGCATTCTCAGTAGAGTAGCCTTTACCTGTTGATGGGTCAATTATACATCCAGTAGCTACCTGAGCTTCAATGAAGTCCACAGCGTAATGCTTTGCAATGATTCCTTTCTCTGAGGCCTCAGTGAAGGATAGCTTCTTCTTGCTAGACTCATCGTAAACTCCAGCAATAGATGGTGGCTTGCTAACAAAGTGAGCAATATGTGCTTGTATTTCTTCGATAGACACCTGTCCTGTCTCTAACTTCAGGACAGTGTCACTGTCCAACAGTTTCACTTTGATCAACTTCTTGATACTGATGCGTCCTCTAAGGCCTTGAACTTTGCGAGTTAGAGTTGAGGGGGAATCTGTGACGTTGTCAGTGAGTTCAGAGGCAACTGAATCAGAGATGTTAAAGGTGACAGATTGCCCTTTGCCAGATTTGCCTTTCTCAGACACAGAGCTTTTGCGCATGGTGACTATTTTTATACTTTGGCTGTCAGACTTTTCTGAATGTGTCTGTGCTAGAGCTGAGTTGTGCGGTGATACTGAACTGGTCACTGTGCTTGTGAACTTTTCCTGAGTTTTGTTTTGATTAACTTCCATTTTGTCTTCCTTCATTGTTCTCACATTGTCCTTCTCCAGAGTTGCTATCTGTTGACATGAGATTATTGATAGTATTAAATAAAATATTTTGTTATAAATATAAAAATTGTTAGTTTAAGCAATTATTGCTATGATGACAATGTCTATAAATATGATGATACTGTCTATAATAACATTCTTCTATAGTGAATTGCAGTTATGAATGCTGTTCATTATCCAAGTCTACTTTTTCAAATTACAGGAAATATTGAATTAGTATTTACGAAAATATGTGTTCATTTGTACCTGAGAAGAAACTTTCATCTTCCTGAGTTCATCCTCCAAACTTTGCTTTGCCTCTTCATATGATGATACAATACTCTTTGTTAATTTGAGCTCTGTCTTCAGCTTTTCAATTTCATGGTCTTTGGGACACTGATGATATGACATGAAAGTTTTGTCTGATTCCAGTTCCTTAACTCTCTTGCTCTCTGAGCTGATCTTCACCTCAAGTTTCAAGACCTTCTCTTGAAGGTTTTTCACTTCCTGCATGTAGGTAACAACTTTTTCTTTCAGGGATTTTACCTCCCTGTCAGAGACCTGTAGCTTTCGTTCTGTTTCTCCCAAAGTCTGCTTCAGCTGTGGAACCTCTTTGGAATTTTCCTTGCGAAGACTGTCCAGTTGACTAAAGTTGGATGTCAGTTTGATTTTTTCATTTTCCAGATCGGATATCTTGGATTTAGCTTTAAGCAATTCAAGTTCCATGGCTCCTCTGTTCTTCTCTGCTTGCCGCAGGTCAACACGAAGAGAATCCAGCTGCTGTTGAGTTTCTTGCTTTGAAATCTGAGAGTTATGGTATAAAACTTTGAGCTTCTCTATCTCCTGCAGGAGATGCTTGTGGTCTCTTTCGACTGCCTCTGTGTTTTGGGAGTGCTCCAGAGATTTCTTTTCAAACTCCACCTTCATGCGAGATTCTCTCACAATGAGTTTCTGCTCCATCTCTGTCTGGACTAACTGAAGTTGTTTTTCATAGCCAGACTTCTGCTTCTCTAGTTTATCCTTCAATTCATCCAGCATGCATTTGCAGTTTTCCAGTTGGTCTTGCAGCAGTTTGGACTTCACCTGGGCATCAGATACTTCTTTTTGCTTTGTGGTGACATTGTCTTGGGCTTGCTGTAGCTGCATTTTTAATTGAGAGATCTCTAAGCTCAGAGCCAGGTCAGTGGATGTTTGTGTTTGACTCTTCTCAATATGCTCTTGGGCTTGCTCCAGCTTCATTTTCACTTGAGAGATCTCCAAACTCAAATTTTGATTCTTTTCAAATAATACATTTCTGTCCACTTTAAGTGCAGCCATTTCTAATGTCATTTGCTGTATTTTCTCATGTGTAAAGGTCTCATTCTGGAGAACCACAATTTCCTGTTTGAGCTGAGAAATCTCCAAAGTCTGGGCACTTGATGCTTGTATTTGACTGCTCCTGATGTCTCCTTGAGCTTGCTCTAACTGTATCTTTACTTGAGATATCTCCTTACTCAAATTCTGATTCTTTTCAAGTAATGTGTGTTTGTCGACTTGAAGAGTAGCCATTTCTGATATCATCTGCTGTATTTTCTCATGTGCAGAGGTTCTTTCTTTCTGGAGAACCACAATTTCCTGTTTGAGCTGAGAAATCTCCAAAGTCTGGGCACTGGATGCTTGTATTTGACTCCTCTTGATGTCTCCTTGAGCTTGCTCTAACTGTATCTTTACTTGAGATATCTCCTTACTCAAATTCTGATTCTTTTCAAGTAATGTGTTTTTGTCGACTTGAAGAGCAGCCATTTCTGATGTCATCTGCTGTATTTTTGCATGTGCTGATGTCTTTTCTTTCTGGAGAACAACAATTTCCTGTTTGATCTGAGAGAGCTCCAAAGTCTGGGCATTAGATGTTTGTATTTGACTCTTCCTGAGGTCTCCTTGGACTTGCTGCAACTGCATCTTCACTTGAGATACCTCCTTACCCAAATACTGATTCTTTTCATGTAACACATTTCTGTCTCTTTGAAGAGTGGCCATTTCTGACTTAAGTTGCTGTACTTTCTCATACGCTGTGCTCTTCTCTTTCTGAAGGACTGCAATTTCCTGTTTTAAGGCTGCCATATCTTTGTCTCTAGTAGAGGTCATGTCTTTAATGACCCCTCTGCTTTTCTGGAGCTCCTCTTCAAGGTTTTTCACTTTAGAACTATGGCTGTTTGCTTCCTGGGTTACCATCGTGACTTCGTCTTTGTTTTTTCTCAAGGTAGCACTTAGATCATCAAACTGTCTCTTGAGTGTTGTGAGTTTCTGTTCAGCCATTTGCTTTTCCCTTTGCACAGACAGGAGATCCTGTTTAAGATTCACTGTGATCTTCTCTGAGTTTCCTGTTATTCCTTTCATGGCCTGTTTGCAATTCAAAAGTTCATTTTCAAGCTCTTTCACTTTGGCAGAATATTTCTGTACCTCACCATTCCCTCTCTGTAGTTCTCCCATGTTTTTTTTCAAGCTAAGATTCAACTCATTGATTTCCTGCTTCTGCTCCTGGACCTTCTGTTTCACTGTGTTTCTCTCATTGGAAATTGAATTTAGTTCAGATTTTAGGGTTCTGATGTCTTTTTCATATGCGGCTATGTTTGCTGTCAAGATTTTGTTTTTCTGCTCCAATTCAGCTGTTTTCATGACCTCTTCGTTGTAACCCCTCAGCTTCACTTGGAATTCATGTGCTGTATTGGTCACTTTGAGCAATTCCTCTTCAATGATCTTTACTTGACATTTTGTGCTTTCTGCTTGGGTCTTGAAAATGCTGATCTGCTGATCTTTGCTTCCTAGCTCAATGTTGACCTTGTCCAGCTCTACTTGCACTTTCTTCAGGGAGTGTTCCGTCTCCATGTTGATTTTCTTGAGCTCCTCAACTTTCTTGGTCAGCTGGGTCACCTCTTGACCACTCTTTTGAAGCTCCATCTCAAGGTTTCTGTGTTTAATGTGACTATCCTTCTCAGTCTTTACCTTTAATGAAAGGTCCTCTTTAGCAATCCTAAGGTGTTCCATGAGCGTCTCGGTTTCAGCCTTCAGTGTTTTGATTTTCTGTTCTGCATAAGACTTCTCTTTCTGAAGTGATTCAATACATACCTTAAGATTTCTTATGTCATTCTCTAAAGAACTGTTTACCCTTGTGACTTCATTTAGTTTATACTTTAGCTGGTTGCCCTCTAGCTGTGTTGTGGCTAATTCATCTTCCAAGCATCTCATCTTGTGCATGACGTCCTGTTCCACTGAGTTCTTCTGGAGGAGTTTCTCTTGGCTTATTTTCATTTGTTCTTTTATGCCTTCCATTTCTGTCTTTTGGAAAATGGCTCTCTGTTCCAGGGTGCTTTTGTCTCGCTGCAATGACTTGACTTGTTCTTGATAAACGTAAACAGACTTTTTCAGTTCAGATGCTTCTTGCCTCATTTCATCAAGTTTCTGCTTCACACTGTTTTTGTCTGCTTCCATATCCATCTGAAGTCTCATCAGCCTGTTATTTGAGTCATCCAGTAGCTCTTTGAAACGCTGTGCTTTTTCTTCTGACATGTTCTTCTGCATTAGCATGCCATTCAACTCTGACTTCACAGTCTTGATCTCAGATTCAGCTTTCTTCTTGCTAATCGTCAACTCATCAACCTTCTGCTGCAGAACCTCAGTCTCAGCGTGAATTTTCTGGAGACTGCTTGACAAAATGGATGAACTCTGCATTTTGGTGACTGTCACCCTTGACTCACTCTGTTGCCCCTTGGCACCTGACTTGGTGAAATCTAACTCCATACTGCGGACGTGACTCAGAAGCTCAGCTTCTATCCCCTCTTTGGTCTTCAGCTCCCGTTCCAGGTCCTGCATGTCACTGTCTCTTCGTTTCAGGTGCTCCTCCAGTGATCTCCGAGCATTGGTGCTCTCTTCAATGTTCTTCTTAAGTGCCTGGAGGCCTTCCTCCAGGGAGGTCCGTTTGACCTCAGCCTGCTGGATAAGGAACTGCGCCTGACTCAGCTCTTGCTCTAGAGCTGCTTTGGCCTTCACTGCATTCTCCAGGTCCACACGAAACTGCCGAACATTGTTTTCAGCCTTTGTTTTCTGCACAGTGATTTCATCTATAGTTGTCTTATGCATCTCAAGCTCTCTGCCTAAGATTTCCAGCTGCTGCTGTCTGTCAGACAGCGAGGCTTCCAGCTCTTGTACCTGCCGCTGAAGCCGGGAGATTTCCTCCTGGCTTGCCTCTTTTTGGAGCTCTACGGTCTCCGTCCAGGCGATGTACTCAGCTCTCTCTGAGGACTTCCTCCTCTACAATGAAAAACAGGATCATCCACTTTTGTCCAGGGAAGAGGGAGGGCGCAGCAGCATTCCAAGAATTGCCCTCTTACCAGAACGAAGACAGATGAAGCTTTGCAGAAATGTCCCCACCACCACTACTCAGTAATGACAACCAAAATGTGATGTCCAAGTAAGAGGAAGCATTTTCCCCAATGTTCACTGCCAAGGCTGATACAAAAGCTTTTCTTTTGTATCGATTTGAGCTTGCATGCTGCTCACAATAGCTTTATGTAAAAGTGTACAGTAGATGTTATTGATATTTCAAAATAACATCCTTCCATGACAGGTTCAGAACACAAGAGAGTAAACCTGCAGAAAAATCCTCACTAAAAAACAACTAAACTATAATGACCAAAATGCGCTGGCATCAGATAGTTCAGAAAGTTGCACAAAGCATTTTATGAGCCATTTTATATAAAGCAACCAGAATACCAATGACTAACTATTACATTATTACCATGCATTACAATAATCTACTGTACATTTAAAAATTCCAAATTATATAAAAAAATTTCATACCTCTTCTTCCTCTGTCCTTTTCAGTGTCTCACTGGCGAACTTCACATACTGTGTCATCATTGTCACTAGTGTGGTGTAGCGGGTGCGGAGGTCCATAAACTGATGGCAAGGCAAATAATCAGTCAGTGGCACAGAACACTGGATACAGTATTGGGAACTCTAGATTCATTAAGAATAAAGATGCTTAATGTGAAATCTATACTGCAGATGGCTATGGGTGTGAACGCACTGTGTGAGACTTGGAATGACTAACCTCCTGCAGAATAGCATCTGAAGAGCTCTGCATTCTTCTTCGCTTGACAGGAGACTTGTGTTGTGAGTCCACCATTGCTCTATATGTCATTAGCTGTAGGTCATAGTCCTAAAAAAACAAAGCAAAAACATAGCAATGACAATATCCACATTTCAAATGTTTAGTCACTCCAAAGCACTCACTTGTTCACTTGCAAATTAAAAGAGATGCTTCTCATTATCATTGCAGTGTGAACAATGCGGTTAGAGAGAGTGAAAGTAATGGCTTACCTTAACTCCAGCAGAGTACTGTTCGGAGTATTTCTGACATTCATCCATCTTACTCTGTTTGTGTTCCATTTCTGACACAAGCAACTGGAAAACATTCCCACAAAACTTTTAATGGCATGCTAATAGAAAGTAGCAGATGCATATTGCATACAGCTTTGAAATAAAGCATCCTGCCCTATAAAAAGGCGCAAAATATACAGGAGAACAGCTTTGTCTCCATCATTACCCAGTAGTTAATATATCTTGTAAGGATTTTCATATGTGAAGTTGTATTCATCTTGCCCACATAGTAGTAGAAGGGATGGAGTCTTTGACTGGCTTTTCAAATTTGATTAATGGTGGCCAATTCCAAGAAGAAGGTGGGATTTGCAGTAAGCATGTCTGCATCTATTAAAATAGTTTTACTCAGGTTTCATACGCTGGGCTACTCACATGTCACCCTTCGACTGAAATCATCGATCTGATAATTAGTTTGAGTTAGCAATTGAATCACCTCCACTAGGTGTTATAGAAGTGATCGATTTGGGACAACACAGAACATTGAAAAAACACAATATGGCAGTAAGTGCTCAGTGCAAACTGTCCACTGTCCATTCCAGTGCACTCATAGAAATGCGCGATTTGTAAGATTTGAGAGTTTACCTTCTGTTTATTCAGTAGCTCAGCCAGGGCCTTGCTGTCCTCTGGCTGGTTCTCTTGCATCTTCATCTGAACAGTCTCTAGTTCAGTGGCCCACTCATCCAGACTGCTGTACGCATCTTTGTAGTACTTCAGAGACTTGCTGATACCCTCTAAATCTCTGAGCCTATGAAGCAAGTCATAAATGTTGTGTATCAATCAAGTTCTGGAACAAAATGTAATTATGGCAGAACTATTAATGTTGCTGTTAATGCTAACATATAAAATGAACTTCAGGTCAAACCCACCTGCTCTCAATCTGTGAATGAACGCTATTCCATCTCTCTCCCAGCTGGTCAGCTTTCTCCTTGTGCCAATCAAGGTCAAAGTCTCGTTCATTGTGTGTTTTGAACATGCGATCACTTATAACATGGGCTTTCTGCAGCTCGTCCTCAAGGTCATGGAAAACCTCTCTCTTTTCATCAATTTCTGAGCGCCATAGCTAAATAAAATATAGAAAAGCACATTACGGTTTTACATAGTGAACAAGAATAAAAAATATTCAGTACACCACTGTGTCTGACTGTGATGTGAGAATGGAATTACAGTACCTTTAGAGTGCTCACTATGTTCTCTATAGACTTCATGTCTGCGTTGAGTGCATCTTCCTCGCATAATTTCGCCTCATAGAGTTTAACTAGAGACTCAGTGGTTTGGCTGTGTTTCAAAACCAGACTGATAGACTTCAACCTGCAAGGTAAATAAAACCAGCTCTTCAGTTTGACTCAACCAAGTCAACCAAGAAAACAATTAAGTATTGCAACTTGCAGATTGGTTACTACCAGCCTAATGGGCTAAACATACTTCTCCAGGTAGATGCAGCACATGGAGTAGACAAGACCGGTGGCCTGAACAAGGTTCTGTAGCTCAGCGGAGAGAGAGGGAGGGGAGGAGGTGGCCTGTCTAAGAAACAGCTCACACTTCTCCCTCATCACCTCGATCTCCTCCTTCAGCTGGTCCAGATCTGTTTTCTTCTTCTAATACAGAAAGATAGGGAAAGAAAGAGTGAGTCAAAAGGGCAGTAGACACATGAAAGACAAACCGCTGTACCGTAAGTACTGAAAAGAAATGTTTTGTACAGGTAAGTACCTCCTGTTCAGCTATACGCACGATGCTCTGCTGCACGTCATCTCTGTCCAGAGGTGTGCGTATTTGACGGATAAGCTGCTCTTCATTTCCCTCCAGGCGCATGCGGAAGTTGCGGATCTCGGAGATGAAGGTGTTGTACACAGATTCCTCGTGTTCCTCTGTCAACCACAAGGAGGCAGAAGTAAGCCATGAGAAGTAAAATACGATAAGTAGGGTGGAGGAAAGGTAGGATTTATTTTGTTGTTTGCTGGTCATTGTGCACAGACTGATTTTTTTTTTATTCAAGCAATTCAATGCCCTAAACCGGGTGTATAATCTCTTTTGATTTCCATTAATCCACTACTTATAACTGCCTATAATTGTCATGTTGTTTGTAAACAAATAGATTACATATACATAGATTCCTCAGATTATGGATATTTTCAAATAAATCAAACCCGCAAACCAACTCAGTGGGTTTAACCTTATCTGTCCTCTAAGGGACTTTTAATATGTCATCTTTAGAATGGTACAAGGTGTGATAGAAGACAGAAATATGACGCAACCTTGAGTGGCAAGGAAGAAATCACAGGCTCTTTTATGTAACCTAATTTAGTCACACCTGCATCATCACACCCATATCCTAACTCTCTCTCTCTCTCTGTCTCTCGCACACACGCACACACACACACACACACACACACACACACACACACATGCACACACACTCACTACTTGGCTTCTACCACAGACATTCATGCCCTGGCACAATTGAATATAATCCCAGAAAAGTATTAACTTTCCATCTAATAGGATTACAGAAGCATGTGCTTTGCCTCGAGGTGTGGGTCTCACTCTAACCCTGCCCTAAAGAGGGTGAAAGAGAAGAAGAATCTGAAGAGAATGGGAGCATTTAGCTCAAAGTCTGGAGCCAAACTCAGCCTTGCCTCTCTCTGCAGACTTGAGGAGCTCCTCGTAGTACTCTTTGCAGGCCAGGACATCTCGCTCAAGCTGAGTCCTGTCAGCCATGGTGAAGACCTCAGACTCCTCGCTGTCCTCCAGGAACCCATCATAGTGAGCCTGGAGACCACTCAGCACCTGCTGATGCTCCCCTGGCAGCATGGTCTTAATCTGCGAATCAGAGAGGGGCAGTTATGAGACACGAGAGTCAGCTAAAGCATAACAGTTACAGCTCATTTCAACTCATTACATCTTACTGTAGATATACAAGGATTTATACAGGGAAGGTATGGTCAAAATGACCAGATGGGTCTACCAAAAAATCTAAGCAGCATTTTAGATGCATTCAGTTGAGGTATACTTTACTACCCATATAAATTCCTCTGATGTGAAATGATTTAATTTAGTTTTACCACCAAATCAGTAAAGGGGACTAGTGTCTAACTGGGACTAGGATTGGGAATTAACAATCGGTAATCAACTACAATCGAGAATCGAATGCTTTAATTCACAGGACTCATATGCATCAGACACAATAAATTCTTATCAATGCCAGCACATTTTTCTGATCATGGTCATTCTGAAAGTGAAACTGAAAGAGACAAATCAGTTCTACATGCTTCTTCTTACTGCACTAAGCTGTGGTGACAACTATCGAAGGATAGGCTATATCATAGGATTATATATAACTGTATATTTCGGCAGACATTCTACACTCAGTCTCATACTCAGATAACAACTGTGTTGATACTCAAACCTATGTGGGACCTTTCACAAAGAAAGAAAGTATGGAACTGACAATAAAGTTGATAAAAAATTGGACCAACAAGCAGAATCAACACCACATGATAACATCTTATTAATTCCCATCCCTAGGGTATATTTTGTGACATGAATAAGAAAATATCTAAATGACACGAACAGTGATTGGTGACTGTGATTAGAGATGATAACTTTGACTGAAAAAGAAGCCAAAAAGCCAAAACCTAAAACTCGACTTTTTATGCTTTTGTCTTAAAAGAAAAGGTGAGTTTTCCATTGCTATAACTAACTGTAAATGTTGGGAGTAAATATTGACTCATATTGGTTCATAGGCAAAGCCAAGGCAGATAGATGGCATTGGCTGCCAGTTCTCCTTGGGGTCCTTGCAGGCTTTATAGGGAGCTCCACCTCTGCCAAAGACTTTTCAGACATGTGGATGCAAAGACCGGAAGCATACCGAAGCAACGTTGCTGTTCCTGATGGCAAGGATATCTGCCATCAGGTAGTGCCAGGAGACCACACTCTTCATGTTGATATGGGACCGGTGCCAGAGTGCTAGAACATTCTGGTATGTTTGCTCAATCCTAAATAAAATAAATTAAAAAAACATGATTCATGTTGCACGTACAATATAAAATGTTATTACAACTGTTAATACAATGGCTTGAACATCTGCTTTTAATTCAAAGTGTTTCATAACTAGTGGAGAAAATTATGCATAGTCCTCTTCACTTCCCAGAATTCCTGTATCCTCAACCACTTGCTAGCTGTTTTATGACTGGTGGTGTAAATTGGGCATAATCCACTTGCTAATAACTGCACTTCCCAGAATTCCCCTAGAGGTTGACTCACCTGCTTGCCATGTCTGTTGCCTCCTTATTGGGTGGTGGGATGGTGAAGCACACAGAGGGAACCATCGCCTCATTTCCTGACGGACTGATCACCTTCCACTTTGCTCGGTGAGAGTTGCTGGCCAGCACACACTCATCATCTTTATAGATGGTGATCTGTAAACATTTCATAAAAAAAAGAATGAAGGTGACCTGATTTAAACCAGGTAATCTAACTACAATCCAGTATATTAATCATTCCCATCATTAGCAGTGGTCATGATTCAGTAGACATTCCATCTAAGTCGTTGTGTGTCCTATAAAAAGCCTGGTGTAGCCAGTGGCAGCTGTGTGTGCAGTGTAAATGATACCTCTATCTGGCGGTAGTCACAGATGGCCTTGACAGGCAGGGAAGTGCGGATGGGGCTGTCAGGGCTGCGGGGCTTCAGCTGGATGACGTCCTTGGCCCGCCGCACCAGGCCAGCCACAGTGCTGCGGTACTGAAGGAGCTGCTCCTTCTCATCCTGAGAGAGAGATTACATTTGCTGTTCAAATAAGATGGCAAACAGACTGATGTCTGTAGTAATAACTTTACTGATAGACCATAATATCCAGCAGAGAAAAGACGATATAAAGCAAGGAACATTTCTGTGCCTGAAATTGTCATTTGACATATAGCAATCAGCCTGTATGACATTATTGAAGATATACAGGCTAATCACCTAATTTCAATAGCACAAAAGTGTGCCCCTGAGGCTGAATTTACACAAAGTAAATTTAATGGCATGCTCTCACCATCGACTCTTGGATTAGATCTTCAAGCCTGTGCAGGTTGCTGGTCCGGTCACACCCATATTTCCTTTGGATGGCATCCTGCAGGCCCTTCAGGTAGTCCAGGGACTCTTTGGCTTCACGGAAAAACTGTTGGAGGGCATACAATTTGGTTATGTCACAACCGCAGTCACTTATTTGATTCATTTCATGTTACATAACTGTTGGAGATCTACCTGGAAGGCACTGTTTCATAAGTAGTAATGGACTCATGGTTATTCACCTCAAAATAGACGCTGTTCTCTTTCAGGTGCTCCTCCACGCAGGAGCACAGTTGCAGGATCCAGCTCCATTGTGTCTGCATGGCAGCCTTATATGCCTGCAGATACACAACAGACAAATAAATTAGAAAAATACTATTACATCAACTTCAAAACACTACTCTCACAGTTGAGCACTACCCAATTACTGGTGTTTTAAATGTGCTACACAGAAATAAAATGACTTGAAAGCTGTGACTTGACTGCAGATGCAAATGAACTATTAGTTAGATATACTAACTATATATACTCTTTACGTGATCAATATATTTTATATATGTCATTTATTTATTTACAATTTTTGGATGTGTACATGACTATTTCACCGATCTACTGATAAGCAATGTGCCTGGTCTCTTACTTCAATGGTGAGCCTTGCAGGATGGTTTTCAGCCAGCAGTGTTTCAGCTTTGTCCTGCACAAACTTGATCACCCCCTCCTTCTCATCGAGCTCTCTCATTAGCTCCTGCAAAAGGAAGCAAACAACACTCAAGAGACATCCTATACCACTTATTCATATCCCATACTCACTGTGACATTAACACCATGCTAGTGCTAACATGTAGATAGAAAGTGCTTATCTCTGCATCCTGAAAGGGAACTTCATCTTATGTAACATTTTAACTTCACTGAACTATAAACATTTAGCTTAGAGTCTGATTCCTGAGTCTGCAAACATCTAAACTCTAAAACTAGACGAACTCCCTGTGTCAATAGCGTGGTTAGAGGATCATGAGTCTGTGTTCAAAAGAGGCAGGAACTCACGGCATGGTAGTCCTTCTTCTTAGCCACATTGCTGTTCCGGTCACTCCAGTCAAAGGCCACTTCTTCCTCCTCCTTCTCATTAAGCCAGATGAGTTCTTGAGTTGCCCTGGAGACAAAGTCACGGAGACTCTCCAGGTGTTTCTTTCTATCCCTCGAGCAGTTCTGATGGACAATACCAAAGTCACATTCACTTTCAATAGTTTTATCAATTCAAACTGCCATTTCTAGACATGTTTTAAATAACTTTTTATTTATTTCTTGGTGAACTTATTTTGTTTCAAGCCCAGATTGTACAAATATATTTTCTACTGTAAAATATTTATCTATTAAGGGTAATTGATAAAAAGTCTAAAATATGGTAATAAAATACCTTTGAAGACTAAATGGGAAATACTTACCAGCAGTTTTCCATATTGGCTCTGCAATTTGCCCAGCTTCTCAGAATAACTGGCTTTCAATGTTTGGTTTATCTGAATCTGTGGAAGACACATGTTACATGGGTCTAACACTTACATGGGTCTAATCTGACATTACTCAGAGGAATATGGATGGGGACATAATCTTGCCCATGCCGGTCATTTAATTACTCAATTAAGTACAATTAATTTATCAATTAATTAATCACAGTAATTCATGCTTTACCTCACTAAGCTTGGCTTCCTTAAGGCTTGTCTGAAATTCTTCAATCACTTGGTGCACACTCTTGTGATTATCCAGATGTGACTCCACACTTGGTAGGTCAGATCCCCACTCAGCTTTATCCAACTGGACCTTCAGAAAAAGAGGGCAATGTAAATATGACTATTAATGTTGTGCATTAATGTTCAACCCCACACACTGTCAACACCTAATCTTATTTCCCCTTAGATAGCCATGGTGTCAGAAAATCAAACAAATTTGAAAGTTGAATAACTGAGTTTCCAAACATACTGACCCTTATAATACATCTAGTACATGGAGGCATCGTTTAATTATGCACAGATGTACAAGTAAACAGCATGGTAATGAAATTATCTGTATGAATATAAATAAAAGGATGAGAAAAATGTATCCTGCACGCATCATATCTCACAGTATATATACATCCATGCCCATACCTGCATCTCCTCCACCCAGTTGATCAGGTCTTGCACATAGTTCATGCTGGCCTCCTCTTCGCTCAGGTTGGGATCAGCTGACTTCATGAGAGGCTTGCGGATCTGCATCTGCTTGAGATGCTGAAGAGCCCCTACGTCCATCCCTCCGATACCACCTCCACCGCCTCCTCCTCCACTGACAAAGGTCTGGACAGAGGTGGTCTGCAGGCCTGGGGTCATTGCTGGGGTCATGGCAGGGGTCATCGCGGGAGTTAGGCACGGCGTAAGGCCGGAGGCAGCGCCCCCGGGGGTGAGTGCTGCAGGGGTAAGGGCAGGGGTGAGTCCAGCGCTGAGGTTGGGAGAGAAACCTGAGTTTAAGCTCTGCGTGATGCCCGAGATCATCATCTTGGTCTGCTCCGTGGTGAGCGTGCGCCCTTTGCTATAGACCGCAGAGCACTCCGACCTGAGGGCCAATAGGTCATCCCGAAGCTTGGAGACCCTGGAGGACATCAGAAACATTCCAGGACAAATATTACTAAAGTTCAACCAAAATATAACAGGTATATAACACATTTTGTGTGTTAATTACTTAAATACACTAACATCGTCAACATACAGTCTGACTTCAGAGGACCTTGCTGTATGCCTTTTGATACTGTATGCTGTTGTACCAAATGTCATTCAAATCTATTCTAGTCTATTCCTTAACAATGTGTGTAAAGTGCCACCAGATAATTGTATTGTGAACTGGTGCTGTAAAATATAATGAAGTATATAATATAATATATGAATTGAACTGATCTGAATTGAATTCATGAACAAAGGAATCAAAAACTGAATTACAGTACTGACCTTTGAACAAGCTGATCAGCCAAGTAAAATTTGCCATCCAGGAGAATCTGGATGTCCACCACCTGCTGCCTCAAAAGGTTCTCACATTCCAGGAGATACCCTGCAATCTCAGCCTCATTCTGGAACTGGATTCCAGATTCCAGTCGCTTGGCATCCTGTGAATTACATAAAATGATCAGTCACATGCCATATTTGCATCACAAACCTAGCACTTGCAATTCCTCGCACAGTGTAAACGCATGAATGGTCCAAGTTTAAAAAATCTTCACATGAACTCATCATCATCATCAATCATTTGCTGCTTTCCTGATAAATCCATATACTCTTGTATTACTTACAGACTGAAGAGCTGTGCGTGCTAATGCTAGCTTGTCTTCCCCGGCCACACAGTCTCGCTGCACTCTGTTTGCAATCTGTTGCAACATCTCTAGTCTGCAAGACACACAAACACAGCAAATAATGCATTAGGATTACACTCTTAAATGCTGTGTCACATACCTAGGGAAGCCTCAAAGTAAACTCCTTTACAGCACAGTATCCTTCACAGGTGCATTAGGACCACTTTTGCTCTCACCTGGGCCCATACACAGAGTTGTTGTTGAGAAAAACTGGAGTACTTGAATAGGCTTCCAGTGTCCCAGATAACAGGTTCTCTGAAGAGCTCATGCTTGTCAATGTGCTATTGCTCACAGACGCAATGCTGCCACAATAAACTAGGTTGCTGGTCATGGTAACCAACCGTGGTGCCTAGTATGCATATGCCTAACACTGATGACTGATCACCAGTGCCTGCACCTCCATCCGACACAAGCCCACCTGAATGGCATGTCGCCCCAGTACCAGATGCCAAGCTGGCTGTGGTAGCAAACACTTGTAGCGTCTCTCATTTATAGCCTCACGCCCCCTTGGACGTGTCCAAACCAATGCTCCCGCAGGAGTAAATGGATCTGAGTCCAACCCACACACACCCACACACACACAAATCTTCAAAAAAGTTGCCTTCGGGTGATGGAGATAGGTTGCCTTTTTTTCAAAATAATTCCCTACAGGTTGTGACAGTTACAGTCTGTGCAGGAGGGCTGGGGGAAAGACACCAGAGCAGGCCCTGTAACTGTAATCCATCACTACCTATTATGTTAACCTTTTATTGGACAACGCCCACATTCATCCAGATTATACACAATTACATACTATAAAAACAGGTAAGTCCAAAATTCTACAATCACGACATCCATCCATATACACTTTCTGTATGTATCCACTGCAAAATAACATAAATACAAAAAGACAAAAACGCTGTTTGACAACCTACAGCACATAAATTCAGCAATTAAACAAATGCTTAATGGCAATTACTGAGAAACAGAATATGCCTTTAGTCAATCCTCTCTCATCTCCAGTGTACTAAGGTGTGACAGATTCCAATAAATCATTCCTAGCTAAATATAAACAGTAATTTCCTGAACAGGTCATAGTACCGTTGTAACGAATCCTGAAGCTCAAATCTGTTTAGAATTTTTGGATTCTAGAACCTTTTGAGTTTTGAATGGAAACAAATAATATGGTAGGTTACTGCCTAACACACATACAACGGTGCTTTCAAATAATCCATAGAACCAATTGATCATAGCTCTCTCATGGATGCAATAACTTTGTCAAAATAATATAAGATTGGTCTTAGAAACATGCCAGAAGCATCAAAATACCTTCACCTCTGTCCCCATCTCCCCATCCATCATGTTAATGTCCAAGTCATACAAAGACTTTAACATGATTTTTAAAAGCATGGAAGTATACAAACCCCCACAGAAATCACATTAACGGGACAAAAATGTCCATTCCGATGGGCGATGTTACAGTCCCAGGTGCGTCACCACCAAGACAGCTGCCGAATCTGGATTTTTAAGCAAAGCTGACTTAAGGCTGGGGTTGTGGTTGCTAGCACTGCTGCGTGTCATAAATCAGACTAGTACAAGATGTCAGGCACCAGCGATGGCGACAGCAGTAGTGGTGCGCTCCATACCTTTCCACCTCCGGCCTCAGGCTCTTCTCCCTCTCTAGCATGGCCACGATCAGCTTCCCCCACTCCTTCTCCACATCATTGGGATGGTAGCCTTGGGGAAGGTGGATACGGCCAAATTCGATCCACACCTGTTGCACAGAAGAATGTGTGACAGAGAGAAATAAGGAATGAGAGACTGAGCATGACTAATGTACAGAAAACTATATCTCACTATATAAAAAAACCTTCTTTTTCCCTTTCAGTGAAAAGCTTCTGAAGAAAGCTTCTGTATGACACATACCTCTAACATTTTATACAGATGTTTGATCCTGGATTTCTCATTTTCTTTTGGTGGGATTTCACTGTCTTTAAACTGCAAATACTGTGTGTAAAGTGCCTGGACAAAATGAAGAAATTAATATGATTAGATCAGCATACTCACAAATATGGTTCTCAGCTCCTATATTGACCTGACTAAGAGATTGTACAGATCCACACCACAACCACTGCAATAACCTCAAGTAAAACGCTTATATCTTTCAACCAATTTACATATGTTATACATTTGTTTAACTTCAGATTTGAATCATAATAATAAATGCATATCCAAGGGGCACTTCTCACCTTGAGCTCCACAGGGTTGTTGGGAAATGTTCTGTCAGACATGACAGCCACATTGTGTTTGATCCATTGGCTGAAATAATTGACCATGTTCTGGTATTCCACCCATTTGATGTCAACATCCTGTTTTGAGGTGAAAACAAGATGCAACTTGATTGTAGAAGAAACACATATTTATTTTATGAGGGTAGAAGGTATGATAGTGAAGAAGAAACTATGTGGTTTGATGACAGTGTCATAAAGTGATTTATGTAATAGGAATAGACCACCCTTTTCTCCATACAGTAAAAGTGATGTAAATGTGAATATAACATGACGAGAACATAAGTTAACCTGACATTACAGAGGATCAGGACTATGTCTGTGAACCTTTTTCTTGCAATCAACACAGGAACTTTCCACAGTGATTCATTTGCATCTCATTCATGTGAACAGCTGGACTCTATCCACAATTTGAAAGCCAGCCTTAAGGAGACATTTTTTGGCAACATTCTAGGACTGAGTCCAAAACAACAGAGGCAAAGCTAAACTTCTTCCCACTATAAACTACCGTGTGCCAAATTCCTGACGGCCTCATTTTCCCTGCAGTGAATGAAGGCAAAACCACACTATGGTGCAATGAAGCATGCAATAACAAATTGCTCATGGTGCTATTTGAATACAATAAGCTGGAACTGGTCACAGTACACCTCATGCAATGGTGGTTATCATGCCATTTCACTGATCATTGGTGAAGAAACTAGAGACGAGAGAACTCTTTCACAGGCAGCATCACTGCATGTGGTTAACATCTTCTCTTCTGACATCTGACACCTCATAAAAGAGACTTATCAGCATGTTCCCAAATACTATTGACTAAACAGCAAAGCTCAGAGCAGCCAAAGCCACACATCTTCTACTATTGTTCCACCATGTAAGCAGTATTTTCTCATGACCAGTAAACCACATGATTATATGGTTGCATTCCAGCTAAAAATGTTCTAGTCTTAAAACAGTTCATTAAGTTCATGCTGCAAATGTGTGATGCAGTAATATAGTCTTAAAAGGAAATCTGTGTACTTACATTTGCACTGACACCTTCACCACCCTCTGGTACTTTTGGGAAGACGTCATACAATGTTGAAACGTAGGTAATGACAGATTTCTCGTCTGGAGACTGTACGTCCACATCTGGTTAAAAAACACAGACACACATGTACACACACGCATGCGCACACACACACACACACACACACACACACACACACACACACACCATACAAACATACTTTTAGCCAAACATTTTTTGATTGAAGCAATATTTAGTGTCATGCAATTCTTGGAAAAACTGACAACAATGAGCTATTCTTAACACCACCTACCCTCAGGGTCCAGTAACCTGGCAACGCCAAGCTGCTCAGCCACACCAAATGCTTGCTCCAAATTCGACCTGCTCGTCTGCACTGACACTCTGCTCATGTCAATCAGGTCAGGTCTAGCATAAGAGAAATACATAACCCATCCAGTTACTGAGGAACAACCAAGTACATAGATTCTGCTGTAAATGCATAGGTTTCTACTGCACACATCGCTTTTATAGCCTGTCTCCAGAAATATAAAAATAATTTTGCAATTCAGCACATTGATAGCAACATGGAGTGATTGATTATCACATCACACTTTTTCAGCTTCACATGGAAACGTGTAATTTTAAAGGAATTTGTGCACATCCACCACTGGTTGCATGTAACAAGGCGGTCTTAAATGGTGGGAAATAAAATTCAGCATTACCAGCATTGACACATTTCATTGTCATACAAATCAAGTGTTGGTGCTAGAAAGCATTAACCCTGAACAGACATCTATATATTTTTGTATACTACTGTGTATATATGCAGATTTGCTAAAATACTGTATCTAATGAATTAGTACATATTCTTCAATCATTTAGAACAGGGGTTGGCAACCTTTGACATGTTGTGCCAAAAAGAAATGGTCTTTGTTCGTTTGCATCCCAATCAACAGACCAATTGTTTTCAAGTACGCTTAATTATGAGGCAGCATTTTGAACAATATGTTGAAGCCGTTTTGGCTATGCAAAGCAGCACTTTAGGTACATGTTGATCTCATTTTTAAAAAATCAAAAATAAAGGAATCATTCCAAATTAATTATTCTAAATGAAAATACATGCGACAGGTTGACTTGAATAATGGGAAGCACTTAATTAATTGTTTAATTAATTGTTTGGGGATGCAGACCTTACAAAAACTTATAAAGTTATAAACATCAGTGAAGTGTCATTAATGTTCATGATACTTGTTATGTCATGTTCATAATGTCTGTTACCAAACTTACTGAAAGGAAACTACATATTTTAACAACTGATGGTGGTTCCGTTCAGTTAGCTACATTTTTAAAAAGTTCCTAGCAAAATGTCAATCATTTGATTTGCTTTGTTACGTGAACTGGTTCAAAGCCTTGAATTCTCCTTTATTTGATAGACTTGTCATTTCGTGTTCTGTCACATGAGGACGATAGAGGTTGGACAAATACAAACAAAACTTTCAAAATGCAACAAGCACACAGCACTTCTACCCATAATATCCAAGAGACATGCCTGAATGCCCAAAACGTCGAGGCAACTGCTGTGCAACCTGATGAACAATGTTTAGCACAACTACTGTCCTGGAACTCGTCTTGTGGCAAAATGTTTAAAGCTATTAGTGTACTGTCACACTATAGAAGATGCACCCTATACAACAGCCAAAGGCTGTTTAACAGCAGATGAGACGGCCAAACTTTTTCCAAAGTATAAAAACAAGGGCTGTGCATCATCGCTGGCGAGCCAATGAGAATCCCTCTGCGTGCAAACTGTGCCAGGTGTGCCAGGGGTTGCTGACCCCCGATATAGAATCATACCTCTTTATCCACCATACATATACAAAGTGTGAAATTCTTCCATTGATACACAACTGTGCATTATTTTATCTGTATAGTTCATCTTGTATCACACTGAAGTATGCACTGTGATACAGCACTATCAGGTTAGGATTACGACTAGCAAAAACATGCCACTGACTGAAACACTCCGTCGGCCTGACTCACTTCTCTCATCCCGCTATTAATTCTCACACACCCGTCTCACAAAGATGACCAAAAAATGTGGGACAAGGAAACCATGACAAGGCAGTCAGGGGGTTGTCATCCCACAGAGGAAATGCCTAATGTGTCCCAGATACCACGGCCAAGCCAAGCCAAAATGTGTTTGCTTTGGAGGTCAGCGAGACCAGGGTTTAAAGGTCAATGGAAACTTTCCACACCAAACCTCAAGCTGTTTGCAGACTAAAGGGCTTGCTTAAGCACACTCGAGATTACATGTCGGGGCAATAACAAGTGAGGAGAGCTAGCACTGGCCATTGGAGGAGAGAGACAGAGGGAGATAGAGAGAGAAAATGAGAGAAAGAAAGAGAGTGATAGAGAGAGAGGAGAAATAAATGATAGACAGCTCTTTTTCATCTCTGGTTTATAGGGTAGCTGGGACAAAGTCATTCTAATTATAACAAGATTTAACCCAAAATACTGGTCGGACCACTCACAGTACACAGTGACATTAAAATGAGGGACGATAACAAATAGTTCAGCAAAAATTAGGGCATGCAGAGCTCACTATCACCTTCCATCATCCTCCACTATGAAACACAACCAGGTCATTAACCTGTCATAACAGAAGCCAAAGCCATAATTTTACTTATATCATTACATATATCATTAGTTGTCATGACAGAGATTACACAGCAATACAGCAGTGGATATCATAACCTACATCTGTGATTATACCAATAATGTCATAATGTGTGTGTGTGTGTGTGCACTACTTGTAGGGGGCTGATCATGCCTCTACAGTATATGATAAAGGGCATAGGTTTTGTTTTATCGTACATCTGCAAATACACCAAAATCCATCAAATCTATCTGTGAGCCAAACAGAATGGCTTGTTAGCCAACATTACATAACTCAGAATATAAGAAAATCTGCATAAGCCTAACTGTGATGAAACTGATATGAAATATAACCACAGAAGTGACCATTAAGCTAGATCCCTCTATTTCACAATTCAAAATGTTGTCAATGACTGCAGTCAAATGTGCCTAACAGGACAAAAAAATAATAAAACATTACAGGTTTCATTTGCCTATTTTAGCTACCTTGGCTATCACACATGTGGACAGGAAATGGTGCTCAAGTCAACTAATGACTTGTACGCTACTACATATTCTGCTAATTATTCTCTTCCTGTGTACATGTTACTGTGGCAAACTTTGGGAGATACTAATGTCCTACACAAAAAGGATATGGCTGGATCACATTGACTTTGCAGTAATGGTTTACCATGGGGTAGTCAAACTCATATTATCTTGGGCCACATGAGCATTAAGTTTTTTTTCTCAGAGGGCCGCCATACCACGTCTACATGTGTCATACATTGTCTACATCCTAAAATAAAAATCCTAAAAATAAATGCACATTTTCTCATGTTTATGACCATCACCAGCACAGTCCTAATGGGTCTGTATTCTGTGTTCTGACTTCCCACCATTTAATTTCATCTTTCTCTCACATTGCTCTCAGTTTGAATAGACATGACACCACTCTCATTAGCCACAATGACACTTACCTGTATTTGTGAATGATGGCATTGAATAGTCTTCCATCCCTCCAGGAGGTAGTGAAGTTATCACAGCGCACACCAACGTAGCCCTCAGTCATCTGCTGAGACCAGAGCAGCAGACGCTCCTTGGCTGTCATGTCCTCAGACTCTCCCGTCACATGGATGTCTGAGATCTATGCAGGGAACAACACAAGTATACACTTAATAACTGACATGGAAAAAGAGGGCTAAGATACGAAGATAAGTTAAAGTAAGAAAAGGGGGAAAGGGAGGAAATCTCTTGTAGTTTTACTGTTATGGTAAAAAAATGCTATACAAGGCTAAGATGCTTGATTGTGTACTGATAATCTTACAGTCCTTTCAGGCACCATTTTCATTCACACAGTTAGCAGATGTTTCTATTCAAAGCAACTTACATTTATCAACTATTACATCATGGCCAGTCTCCCCCTAGAGCAACTGAAGGTTGTGCCTTTCTCAAGGACACAACAGTGGTAGCCAGGATTTGAACCTACAATTTCTGGGCTAGTAGCACACTAATCAGTTTCTTTAACCACTATGCCACAACCTTCTCCATTTAGTAATTCTTCGATTCAATCATTCTTCAATTCATTAATTTATTTATTCATCATTTAATTTTTTGTACATCAAAGACTCATTCAGATAAAAAAAGTCTACTACAAAAGTCTTTTATATGCGTAAAAATTGCAAAAATTGTAACCCTACATTTTAAGGCACTTCTGTCCAATCAAAACAGGAAAATGGTCCATGCAGCATCCAACATGAAATTAAAGACCAAAAACACAACCTAAAACCCCAACTTCTCAGCGTATTTTTTTCCACTAGTTTAAGGTCACTGAGTGCATTGTACTGTGGAAGATTTTTCTTTCAAATACCCCTCATCACTCCCCTATACATGTGAGCTGAAGAAGGGGGAATGGAACCAGTCAGTCCTGAAACATCTGAACCAGACATCACTTCTTCCACTTGGAAAATATCAGATTACACAAGGACTGCTGACTATTAAACAAACATGATTCTGCAAAAATCATCACATTGAACTCATGTGAGGTCATAAACATGGTGGCATATGAGGCATAAGGACTTCTTAACAATTCTGTTGTCAGACCCTGTGGGGAACAACACTCATGGCTGCCACTAGGAAGCAGCCATCCGAGGGCAAATTGCTCAAATTAGCCATGCAACTAACAAAATGCTGGCCAAGCAGGTTCAGCAGGGAAATAACTGCATAACATAATGCTTTTTCCATCCAAGTCTGGTCTGTAAGATCAGGGCCTGGTCTACACCACATTTAAAGTAACACCACAGGCCTTAGATCCAGGTGACATCATTCATTCATTCATCTACAACAAAGACATAATCTCACTGTAATTACAAACCTCAGAGAGATAATTACCATTGCTGTGGTAAGCCAACCTTTAAAATGAACATCTGACAGTTAAAAGTTTTCACCACTGCCTGTTATTACGCTGCAAGCTGAGATTTTTAGATTTACAGAATCTAAACCAGCTCTGTTTGTAATTATAGAAGACCTTTCCTTCTACATGGCTTAAGGGGAAACTAAGCAAATGGGAACAATAGACACTGCTGTGCAGCTCTGTTAGAAGCATATCCAACACTGAATGTCCTTCAAATTGAACTCGTTCATATGGGTAATAGAAAACAAATTGGCTGCCTACACTTTCACTTTCATCTGTAAAGGAGTGACTTAAATTTCACTCCTCACAGAGCTTTGGAGTATGTCTGTGATAGCACAAGGGCTTATGGACAGCATAGAGAGTCTAGACTAGCAGTAAGGCCATAATCAGGTCTTGATGCTGATCATATGGACGCCTGGTGCTTACATTACCTCAGAGGGCTTGTCAGTCATGTACTCGAGCGTTTTTTGGATGCCGTCCAGGGAATCCTGGGAACCGGAAGCTACTACACATGTTTGCGCCCTCCTGCGTTTCCTGTGCACTTGCGTGCTCGAGATGAGTCTCCGGAGGCCCTTCACGTCCTCCAGCATACGGTCCTCTGCGTCCCTTCTGCCGGCTCGCAGCGTCCGCAGCATGTGCTCCACGGCGCCAAAACTGACTGCCCGCCTGAGCTGCCTTTGCAGGAGCCGGCGCTCCAGCAAGCTGTCCTTGGGGGCTACGCGCCGCGAGGCTCGAGTCACGCCATGGAGGTCTCGTTCTGTAGCAGCAGAAACTGGTTTGCTGGCCTCATCCTCATCAGCTTCGCTCGGACGGCGGTAGCCGTGCGCTAACGCTAACTTTTTCCGACACTCAGCTGAAGCGCCCCCGCGGGATGTGAAGCGCACAGGAACCTCTCCAACGTAAACACCCTTGCTAAGACTACCCAGTTTGGGTCTTGCTGCCTCTGTCTCCTGAGATACCACAGCTCTCTCATCATTCTCGGGAGTCTGGTCCAAGGAAGGGTCCTGCTGGGCTTCCCTCTGGACGCTCTCCCCTCCTCGGCTCCTCAGAGAGTCTCCAGGCTGGAAGTTGCCTGACTTGCGCTTCTTCTTTCTCTGAAAGTAGCGACGGCCGCCACGCAGCTCCTTGGAGCCCGGCGTGAGCGGGGCCTTGTTGGGGTCGACATAGCTCTCCTCCTTAGGCCCACGCACACAGCCGCACATATTCCCCATGGTGGACTCCTCTCACATGTCCCGCTGCCCCCCGTCAGACAGCCAGTAACGTTCTCACCCAGCTGAACACGACTCTTGCATACCCGCCGCTTAGGCTCTCTGGCTCCCAGCGCAGAGTGATTCCTTATTCCACAGGGAGTTGGACATATTTCCTTTCCTCAGTATGTGGGTAGGGAGAGACAGAGAGGGAGAGGGGAAGAAAGAGAAAGGGAGAGGGAGAGGTGGCAGTCAGCCCGGTCAACCCGCTCACCGCCCAGTGCTCAATCGTCAGAGCTGACGTCCTTCTGGCCGGAGCTTCTTGTGTTAATTCCCCCTGGGAGAGCTCTTAAGGCACCCCAGGCAAGCCCTGTGCCCTCTCCTTTTCCTCTTTTGGGCCCTCTCTCTACCACTTTTTCAGAAAGTCTCTTTCGCTCTCTCTCTTTTCTCTCTCTCTCTCCACGTCAAACATTGTGACTGTTCAGTTTCTCTGACTGCCCAGCTCTTCTCCGTCTGCTGGCAGCCTGAAATCTCAGCTGACCTTTGAAACTATTCCCTTTGCCCTGTTAATCCGGAGCTAACGTCATAAACACGTGACGGCAAAAAGAAATAGATCAAGTCGGAGCGAGAGCTACCTAGAGAAAGACAGCAGGTCTAGTCCACGCCTTTATCTTTGCTTTGTTTCTTTAACAGCTAACAAAATTGCAACCGAGCCGGTCAGTGTTCTTCCTCTAAAGCATAAACATGGGTACTGCTGCGTTGCGACTGGTGTTGGGTTTCCCCCAAACATGCATGTCTGTATCCAAACTCTGGAGCGTGAAAGAGAACAGAGAGGAAGAGAGAAAGAGGGATGGAGGGGGGGCTGAGGCAGCAATGCTCTCTCTCTCTCTCTCTCTGCTGTCTGCTCGCTATGGTTCAGCCTGTGTGAACTCTTTGCTCAGCAAGTTACGGGACAAGGGAACATGGCGCTATGGGACGTGCCAGTCGCAGGCAGCCATAGCCTATCACAGACTCTTTAAAAATAACAGGAGCGAGTGTGGGTCGCATAAGCATGTCACAAGTTACAGTGCCCCAGCCAAAGGCCCTCTAATCAGTAATAATGCAACCCACAAGGCAGAGTGTAGGGCTCAAGTCCGGAGGTTTAAACTAAACAAACACAGATTATCATCAAGAACCACTGACTTTCATCAGAAATCAGTGATGCAGAAGCCAGTGACTCACTTGACCTTTCCGAGAAACAAACATCACAACTGTGGACAACATCAGACACTTTTTTTTAACAATCTACATACTACACTACTATGATGTATCACACTGAATAAAAATATTCCAATTACTTCAGAAAGCTAGCACAGAAAACAATGATCTCATGCATGTTGTATTAGCAGAACAATCTTTTCCTAATATGTAAACTGCAAAATCTTCAGATTAACCTATAATTTGACAATTTGGCATCTGAATTGTGAACTGGTTATTGAAGGTGTAGAAATTACGCCAACTCCGTAGCCAGGCTATAAAAAACTCCTGTCACAGGACTGTGCTACTATTCTGAAGCCAGTGACATTTCCTTTGAAGGTTACCGGCTGCAGGATCCTTCAGTTCAATATTACCTGCAGCCTGCCGCAGTATAGCGACAAAAAAAAGTAGTGAGGGCTGCAGACAGAATGGTGGCAGTAGAATCTGAATTTATTTATGTTATGACTTCATTAGGCCGGGGTGGCAGATGTAATAAAATGAAATGAAATCCTCACATGACTGTCACATTCGGTCAAGGATGACATTTCTATTTATATCTCATCAGGAGAATACAAGCAGGCAAAATGAAATGAGCCAAGGTGACGCAACGTTTCTCCAGGTTTGCGGCTATTGGCAGTTGTGAAGTGTACAGTGTGACAGCATTCCACGGGTGTTCAGGAGTGAGAAAAATGGGGCATCTAATCAAAACTTTTACAGTAACAGTTTTTTCAGTGCTCTTACAGAGGTCTGTCCATTGCTCACTAGACCATCATAGAAATCTGAAAGGGTTAAAACTGACTGCAACTGATGTTGAATTTTAAAGAGAATGACAACAGGCTTGATAGTCACCACTGCATATAGCTTCAGCTACTGTAATAGGCCACGCGCCTTTGTCAGTCTTTAGCTTGTGTACATAAAACAGTATGATCAACCCTCTCAAGGAATTATTTTAACTTTCTCAACTGTGACAGTCCAAAATATTCTTAACCAAGACCTTAGGGCAAATAACTCTCTGTAGGGTAAAATACCAACTTCTGCTTACATTTTAAAAATACAGTTCATTTGGCAGAGCAGCACAGCTCCCAAACAACTGAATAAACACATAATATTCACATAAGCACATCATATTATTCACAACAACTGAATAAACACATAATATTCACATAAGCACATCAGTATTCCAAAAGTGTGCTGTGCGTATTATATACTGTAGGGTCAGGAAAAAACACTGAGACAGTCATCTGTCAAAAACAGCTTTCAAAAAACATTTCTCCTGGTGTTGGAGACACGCCAGAGTGAAGGCAAAACAACTCCCAGAGTGCCCTACAACCCAAAGCGAGTCAAGAGGCAACAGGTCCCCTCTCCTCCCACACCCATGCCTGACGGCTTGCGTGAGTGACAGGGGCAGGTGTGGGCACACGTCACCCAAGCTACCTGTCAATCTGTTTTATGAGCCCACACATTATAAAGCAAACTCCTGACTCCCTCCAGTTTGCACTCTCTCTCCCTCCCTCGTTTTCTTCTCTCTCTCTTGTTTTGTCCTCGAGCATCACATTTTTATGCCATGATTGCCATCAATTTTTTGCCTCTTTGCTCAATGAAGGCCAGCATGGAGACTGTGTAAGTCATTGCAGTGTCAAAGCAGATGCCAGAACAGTTGAGACTTGCAGGTTGGATAAACTCCCTGCATTCCAGCTAACTAGGCATTGTGCTACCCTGAATATCAGTAAATCAGTAAAGGCACTATTTGGAGTGGGTCCACTCACTAAGCATTACCCCACCTTAGCCTAGCCTAGCCTAGTACAGCATAGCCTAGCTGAGTCTATAGCCTTTCTAGGTCCCAGTACTGCAGTAAGATGAGAGAACTTAAGCGCTACCACAAGCATTCCTGCCTCATAGTGCAACATGAGGTGAAGCCAGCAGGCGGTCCCAGAGATATTAATAATCCATTGCGCAAAGATGAGGGGGATGCAGTGAGCATGTGTGTGTGTGTGTGTGTATATATGTGTGTGTGCAGACGGAGTCAGACTGACATGCAGCACTGATATGTTAGGGGAACTGATGCTTCTAAAAAGCACAGACCATCAACAGATATGTGGACACTGACAGTGGCAGACTTGTGTCAAGGTGGAAATGCAATGCAGTGTGCTGGAATTGCAACTACAGCAAGACAGTAAACACTGTGTGTTTGTGTGTGTGTGTGTGTGTATGTGCGCGCGCACTCATGTGGGTGTGCAGGACAGACCGTCTGTATGTGGCAGACAAGAGCAGAAATGGCTACCTTTCCCTGCAGACAGAAAAACAGGCTTAATGGATGGATGACAGCATAAGGTAAAAATAGACTCACTGCAGCAAAGACAAGACAGAAAGCCTCTGTCTGCATCAGTGCTAAAGGCTAACCAGTACATGTATGTAGCAGATTTAAACCATTTATAACAACATTCATGCCTTATAATACCAAACTGGAGTCAACTGTTTTTTATTGGTCTCAAGGTGACACTACAGAACCTATTTCTCTAAACAAGATATCAAATCATACTAGTTGTAAAATAACAGGTACCTATATTGAATAATTTAGATAAAAACACAACACAACCAATCAGTACAACACAACAAAATGATCTTGTTACACTGCTTAGCCTTATATTTCATGCAGTTTGACACTCTAGTGGCCGTAGCCTCTATACTCTATAAGTGCCAGCTAATGTTCAAACTGAGAGTATGCTATAATTAACCCCAGCTCCTTTCTTGTCAAACATTCAACTGTCTCAGCCCTTCCGGTCGCACGCTTCTGGGCTCCTGCAGGATCTCTGAGCCAGACACACCCTGATCAAACCACATTATTCAGCCATGCTAAATTACAGAGCTATTATAAACCACTTCCACATAATGATTTAGGACATGATGGTCTAGGTGTTTCTGCTGCTGGCCGCCACATCAAAGCTAACAACAAAGTGAGCAACACCCAAACAATTTCCCTTGATTATTTCTATCAAACTTAAGCCTGGAGTTGAAAGAACAACGATGCAATAAAACCATTGTAACACTCCTTTCTGTTTGAGATAATACATTGTGTGAGTCAGTCCATGACACCAATCTTGTACAAACAGGTGTAGACCTTTCTCTTGCTGTCTGTGGTTTAAACATGGGACGTCACGTTTTTTGTCCTCCGCGGCTTTTTGGGTTACTCTGACCTCTTGTGGTGGGAGGGGAAAGTGCAGTTGTATTTTTCTATCAAGTGCCCCGCAGTGCAACACCAACTAATCCCGATTCATGAGCAGCTTAAGCCACACGGAAAGCTTTTCATCCCTGCCAGTGCAGCAGAACCATGCCGTGCCTGACTCAAGATCCTCAATCTTGTCTCACTGCGCCAACCATTTCGTCTGTCTACATGAACTAAGGTGACCAGACCTCTGATGAAAATCAGGGACATTAAAATTAATGTTAAAAAAGCAATGTTTTAGCTTCAAAAATTGGGAATACAGTGGGTTTTCTTGTATTTTACCAGGGACAGACAACCAAAAATGGGGACTGTCCCCCCAGTCATGCTAACATAAATCCATCTTTTGGTCAGTAATCATTACAAACTTTATGCCTGCCACTAGTTATAATAATGTAAACATCTAAATATATAATTTGTATCACTTTCCCATCCACAGCCATATAGATGTAAGAAGATGGGCAGAGAGATGGATAAATGATGGACAATGTGTAGATAGATAGATAGCCTAGTTGTAAATCACACCA